>JACVRA010000302.1:0-71396 GCA_019828545.1 Paracamarosporium sp. OC-R06-R3 | reverse complement strand
GCCCCCCCCCCCCCCCCCAGATTCCACCACTCTCACCAATGGGTCATCCGCAAGGCAGCTCTTCCAATCTTCTTACCCTGCTCGAGATATACATACCAATTTGAGTTATATCGGATGCATTGCTCGCGCACCAAAGTCCGCACCCGTCTGCGCTCAATGTGAAGAATGAACGTAGTTGTCCATACTATTGGCCTCCCAAGCCGTTTGTTCAGGATTTCTTCTCGGCATCTCCTTGGTTCGAACTCCCGCTGTTGCCGTTGTTTGATGTACCTGAACGAGAACCCTGAGCGTGGAAGGGCTCCTCCCATGGCCTCTCACTGTACCAACGCTGCATGGCTGGCGATGGAGGCGATGCGGCCTGCGTGGTCGATCCGTTTCCATTCGTCTTTTGTAAGTGGTCAGCAAACTTTACAGATTAAGAGCTAGGATTGATATATACCTGGGCGGTACCGTTGGCCGGTTGCTGGTTCTCGGGATACGACATTTTGTTGAATGAATAGTCGGGTATCAAGCCGTTTGGTGAGCCGAAATTTCAACACTCGAGTGATGAAGATGTGTTCTTTGTGGAGCGATGAGCTGTTGAGTCTGCTTTTCGACGCTTCCAATGCTCGCCTTTTGTACTGAAGATACTGGTTCGTGCTTTCGTTCGACCGAGGACATCTGGAATTTGCCCGCCGTTATGTCTCGGACACAACCACTAGAAGATAACGAATACCAGACCATTGTACGTCGGACAGATTTGTCGCCCTCGAGACCCTGTGTACGCCTCGTTAGTCACCAAGTGTTTTACTACAGGTCACCGTCATACCCCTACAAAAAATATTACGGTCGAGCGAGACCTGAAGGAAAGCCATTCCCGCATGTGAATCCGGCAAGCACGGTCCAGATTCTAATCAAAGGCTCACTCTGAGCGGGCAGGGAGGCTTATCACACGGATGTCTGTGCATATGGACGACCTACCCTCTCCACAAAGTGCATGGTACGTCTAAGAAGACACTGCCCGTTTAGGTGAGACACGGAGGGTACAGACACTCCGCACAAGTCAAGCTTCAAGTCTAAGTGTACTCGAGAAGCCTCTACTATTGACTTGAGTAAAAGGAGAGCAAAACCAGAGAAGGGAAGTTTGCAACAGAGGCCACTTAGGATCTCAATGTATTGCCTAAGCGAAGTTGATTTCCTCGAGAAGACCAAGAGAACCTTGGTGCGAGACTTGGTATCAGTACCATTGGGGGCCGTTTACGACCACCAGCCCCAGGAGTACGGACCACCAAACCGCTCAATTCGCCGAGTCTAGTCAGCGAGGGAAATGCTTACGAAGTCCGGAGGAGAAAAAAAGCATAAACCCGATCGACGTTCGCTAGAAGTTTGAGCGGTAGAGTCACAGTGAGGACAGAGCTGAAAACGTCTTTCACTAGCCTAAGACATAGTAAACTTCGCCTAGGCTGAAACGATGCATACCTTGAAGCATTTGTACGTAGATACAGAGGTGTCTTACTCCAAGCCTTGTGCAGTTGTACGTGGGTACCTGCAGCACCCATGCTTGTAACACAAATTAGCCACTGCACGCTTGTTTCTGGCGGTCTCGCAAAGCTTATTGGCATTGATTCTCGGCCACTCTTTCGAGGATATCGCGTTCTTCTAGGCACCAGAGCAATCACAAACGCTTATCCAATCTAGAGGCTTCCATGCATGCTCAAGTCATAGCTCGCAATTCCTTCTACTGCCGAGAGTCTTGCAGGATGCCAACATAACTGCGCACACACTGCGTGAGTTATCTGAAGGCGCGCCCGCGATTATAGTTGGAAAACGATGTGTGGCATGCGACATCATAAAGGAGATCTCTGCCAAGGTGTAAACATCTGTCAGGTTAAGATGCAGCGCGCTCAGATGCAGCTGCGTCGAGAAGACATCGCCGAAACATAGCCGGTGCGTGAATACAGTAAACTTGGTGCTATGACCGATACCCAACGAGAATAGCTGGTTCGTGAAAACCCGGTTCTACTACACCAATGAGCACACTCGGTCTGCAAGGACAAGATAGGAGTCCGGCCATGCCGACGTTCTGTACGAGCAATGATCTCGTACGCTGCGGATGCAGAAAGCCTCGATCGACAATGCTACGAAAAGGGAACATCCATCGTAGCAGAGAACAGCCTTGCGCTCGATGAAAGAGCAGGTTGGTATAGACGATCCTTCACCGGTAAAATATATTAAAGAAAATATCAGCCAATCAGACTAGTGTAAGATCGACTTTCGAGGCCCCTGCAAACGCTCCGACATCCCCGGCTACACGGCCACAGGCATAGCACACACGTCAAGCACAAAATATGCGACCAGAAGGTCACTGCCCAGCAGCTACACGAGATCGTGTCCTACATTCCAGAATAACCGTACTGCGGTAGAAAACAGTTCGGATGTTAAGGATAGTCTACGGAGTATTAGAGTCTAGTATGTTACTTGCACCCTTCAGTAATGCTTCACTCTACAGACTATATGCCTGACCTCGGTTTGACTGCCTTTGCACACCTTGAGCGAGAACCTCGGTGTCTCGGCAAACAGCATTCCAGATGCAGGCCCCTACTTGATGACGGGTCTTTGTGATAGGCCTCAGCTCAATGTAGTACTACAACCGTTGAAGCACTGACTGATCTGGAAACCTTTCCCCCGAAAAATGACCCGATTCGAGCCAATCCCTCATTTAGCATTTACAGCTACTTTGTGTCTTTTCGGCCCCCTTTCGCAATACCCGAGCACACGATAGGGCCGTGACCTGCACCTCCTGCTGAAACACATTTGCTCTAGTTTCTAAGATTACATCTGCAATCACGGTGCCACCGCCACAACCATCATTGGCAATGTCTTACCGATCGATACTTTTGGTGATTCACAGGGCTCAAATACGGAACTAGTAGCCCCGCGTTCAGCCTTGCGCATGCGCGCATGCGGGGTCCATCACATAGTTACACTCGCAATCACCTCGGTGCACACAGGTAGTTATCGCATGATCCGTCAAGAGCGCTGTCTCTCGATGAGCGTGTTGAACACCCTACAGACCCTTCCGAGTATGTTCCTCGCCGGATATGCTAGCGCTGCTTAGTACGACAGCCGGCCCCGGACCCCATATTGTGGCAGCGTTCCTTCCCGCCCGCCATGCAACGGGTGCTATCTTGAGGTTACACCGTTGCGGTCCAAGCGTTTTTCTAAAATAGTAATGCTCCGTGTCTGCGCCTGGATTTGGTCAATATAGGAAGTCTACCCCTTCGACAAGAATCACGTGATCTAGAGGCATACTCTTGTCCCAGTTATTGGCTTGCATCTTCTGAACCTTGTCGATACAGGACGTATTGAGCTAGTGTATACAGAGTTCTACCACCCTTTGATGATGAATTGCTTTTTCCATCACATCGGCATTTGATGTTTCCAACTTCGGGTACAGTTCCATACTCCCCTACGTTGCGTCAGTATTTACTGAGAAGCCGATCTATCGGCTATCTTCATCTACGAGCGCCTTGTATTGCCATTCAACAGGATGCTACACAGTTCTGCGCCCCAGACAACTTTTCGGCTGCTAAAACCAGTTGTGCCAGAAGGAGTAGCTAAAGGAGGTGTAGAGCGGCACGAGAGCAATATAGAATAAAGTTAGCGGGTGGGTCTGAGCAGGTAGCAAGTGCATGATCAGCTATTTATGGCTTGTCTTAGGTTATTTCTATGTCAAGCCCAGTGAAGATGCGAACGAGAACCAAGCACACGTAGATCATGAGTGGGTCTACACAATATACTTGAGACTGGAGACAGCCTTATGGTGAACTTTTGTTGGCTTTGTGCCTTCTATTGGGTATCGAGATGAAGGGAATTAGTGAAAGGTCATCAAGTGTCAAAGACCTAGGAAGACTTCGTTTCTGCGATCTTCTGGGAGGCATCCTCTCCTGCGTTGATCTTGTTCTGAACCATGCGCTGTTTTTGGGTCAGTGTATGCTATTATTGACTTTTTGGGTACTTACGAGAAGGTTTCTCAACAACACCACAATAGTGACCTTGCCAATTGCAGGTACGTAAATGGACGCCTTCTCTTTGACTTCTGGAGTGAAGTTTCTCTCGCTAGAGAAGTTAATGCAAACAGCACCGTCTCTTAGGTGCTCTAGCGGGACCTTGTATGCATCGCCTGGCACGCCGCTGATGACAACGTCGCTCACAGGCAAGCAGTCCTTGATCGTCCAGCCAGGCTTCTCTTCTACCTCGTGTCTCCTTTTGCGTAGCCCTTCGCCTCGTGTGAATGTCTGCACATCGTTGATATCAACGCTGTACACGCATGCTCCATCGTTGGCTAGGAGCGCAGCGAGCGGCCGTCCAACAACCTCACTCCTGTTGATGACCGTGATTGTGCGTCCGTGCAGCCTGTTACCGTACGGCAGAATAGTATTGTATATCCGCAGGTACTCGAGGATCTTGATCACGGCAAGCGGTGTGCAGGGCAGGATGCTTTTCTTCGTGTTCGCATCGTCGAGGAAGCGGATGTTCTGGTACATGTTGAAGATATACTGATGCGAAAGACCTTCAACATCCTTGTCGATAGATACGATCTGCTGCAGATACTGGTCCTGACGGTTACCGAAGATAGGGTAGTAGACGATGATGCCGTCGACCTTGTCGTCGTTGTTCGCGTCGATGAGGGCGTCTTCGAGGAGTTCACGGTCGACTTCGCGCAGCTCGAATGCGAAGCCACTATACAAGGTCAGGTCTACTGGACCAGATATCACAATATGTGTCCGTATAGCCATCAGACGAGCATGCTCACTTTTCGTTGGCCGTTTTGCCTGTCCATTCCGCGTAGACCCGAGCAGCGGGGTCTTGAGATGAGAGAAAGCCCACGAGCAGCGGCTTGCGGTTGATCTTCTTCAGCCCATCTTGAACCTCCTCCAACAAATTCTTTGCGATGTTGTTGGCAAGAATGACCTTGCAATTTGGCTTCGAGTCGGCCATGGTGGGGTGACTTGGGGTGACTTCGTTAGGGAAGCAGGAAAAGTGACGGCAAGAATGACGACGTAGGGCCCAGTACGCAGCTCTTATATGCCCCAATTGTTTTTACAACACACCCCGTTCTCTCTAAACTACAAATTAATTCACGCGCCGCACTTCCCTCGCGTGTCTTGAACTTTTTTTGCGAAGCCCCACCTTCCGACATCGGCCAATCAACGCTCCCGCGTAGCTTTCGTCATAATCGGAGCTCGCGTATCGCGCCCCGCGTTGAGCAGAACTACACTCATTCTCTCCTTCAATTATTGTGTGAGCATGTCAGACATCCAGCAATTTCTGCTGGAATATGACCGGAACAAGCGCGAGGCGACTCAGGTAGCACAGAAGAGCGCGACGCGTACGTCTCCGTTCAGTGGGGGTCGGTGGGGAAGACGCGACTGACGGACGCAGGATTGACCGATGGTGACCTGAAGCTGCTGACGCTCATTGAGGAGCTGGGTGAATACTTCAACAGCGAGGATGGCACCACCCGGGCCAAGGGTAAGCGAGCAAACAATGTCTGCCAAAGAACCTCGCTGACATTGCCAGCCATGGCCTACCTTGCCGAGGTGCTGGGCCTCGTTCCACAGAAGGTGCTGTCGCTGCAGCAGCGTACGTTCAACCGTTCATATCCACATGACGCCGACCGATCTGAAAACAGAAATTGAAACAATTTAGGAAACCTCCTCTGCGACTTCATTCTCTCCCGCACCGAAGATGGCGAAGGCATAGGCTCATGCGCAAAGGCCCTGTTGGCGCTCGAGGAGCGTGGGAAGTGGGATGGCGGCCGCGTGCAGGAGATCATGGAAACGTGCGTATGCTTCCCGCGCTTTTGTCCGATTGCATACTCACTTGGGTAGTCTCCTTGCGAATACCAGTCCGCTCCGCCAGTACAAGCAGCAAAGCGAACGATACCCCGTATTGCGACTTATAGACGCATTGTTGGCGAGATATAGAGATGGTATGCTCTGACTGAGGAAGGTGGACAACGCCAGACGAAACTGACCTGTAGAAGCCTTGCGAACCCTGCACGATTCGAAGCCCGATTTTCTTTCGCGGTTCATTGCATACTTCGATGGCGAGAAAGACCCTCGAAACCTCATGGTTGTATTTTCCACACTGCGCGTACCTATGACGGAGTGGAATATCGGTGCAGATGCTCAGGTATATTGGAAATATCTCGAAAGACAATATTGATAGCTAACCGGGATAGGATCTGTTCGATGCCGTCTTTAATTATTTCCCTATTACATTTAGACCACCACCTGACGATCCGTACGGTATCACAGCTCAGGACCTGAAGGATAGATTACGAGAATGCATTTCGTCGACCTCGGATTTCGCACCATATACGTTCCCGGCCCTGTTGGACAAGCTGGATTCTACATCTCTGAACACAAAGGTAACTGAAAATGATGAATACATTGAGCAAATACTAATAGTGGGCAGCGTGATGTCCTCCAAACCATCACTTCTTGTGTCAAGGAGTACGGACCTCCAACTATCTCTCTGTATTCCATCACGCTATGGGACGCAATAAAATTTGAAATCCTAAACGTGCAGGAAGAAGATCTGGCCGAGGAAGCATTGGACGGCCTAGCGGCGATAGCTGAAACACTCTCGCAGGGCACAAGCGGACCACTAAACGCATATCTTCGACCGATCATCAAAGAATGTAACGAGCATTTGGAAGATGCTCCTACAAAGCAATCCCAAGCCGCTGCCAGGATTTTGTATAAGATAGCCAACGTCTCTCCAGACGTCACCAATCTTCTGCTGGCCGGTATTTTACCAACCATGTTCACTTTGTTCCAAACAGCCGATACCATGGCGAAGCGGAGGGGGCTATTGGAAGTGTTGGTCCAGTTAATCAAAGCCAATATCGATGTATACGGTGATTGGCGTTCGACGGGCTCCGCAGGGCCATCGCCGCCGAGAAACGCTCTTGCGCAATTCCGCGATCAAGCACTGGAGGTCATGTTGCATGGTCTCGAGACGTCGCCTGTCAACAATGTGTCATATCGATTGGTTTGTGCAGATGGCTTGCTCCAGCTATCGAAAGTCAGGGAGCTTCTAAGTGAAGAGGATATTGGCAAAATAATACAGCTACTTCACGCTATTGTCATACACGAGGAATCATTCGGAAAAGATGAAGTAAAGGAGAGCGGTATCAACAGCCTCGTTGAAATCGCGCATCAAAAGCCCCAAGTCGTTATTGACAAAGCGTTTCCGGCTTTCATGGCGCAACTACCGGACACAGACGCCGGTTCGAAGGGTCATGTGGCTGTTTTGGAAGCTTTCGCCAAATTGGCGAGCGAAGAGAAGGTCTTCGATACAGTTGTTCTCCGGCTGAAGAACAAATTCTCGGCGGCAGTCATGCAAAACGCTTCGTCTAGTTACATCGTGGCACTCCTCTCGGCGATTCTGTACGCGCTCACGAAAGGTTCCAGCAAGCTGGAACAAGATCCCCACACCTCAACATACTACCAAGACATCGTACTTCCCCTTCTGAAGCGGACATCAAGTGCGGATTCTTCTCACCCTCAGGCTTTCGATGACGAAACTACCCTAGATCTGGTTGGCAGGATCTGCAATCTCGTCATCCGGTCACAATCCATTGAGCAACAGGATGCTATCGCTTCGGAGTTGTACACCCTTTTCAGGACCACCCCACAGGCCGAGCTTCCACCTTTCAACGTCAGCGCACCTCCTGCGGCCCACAAGACTATGATTGTTTCAACGCACCTACTGGCTTCCTTCCGTAAAGAAACTCGACTGCCTTGTGAGATTGAGCTCTTAGTCTCTTCGCTAGCGAACTACGCACAACAACCTGATTTATCCATCCGCGTTCGCTCTGCTTCTCTGCGCCAACTTTCCCTCGTCATCAACAAGTTCTATTCAGCTGCAGCCCTGAAGACATGCATGGACCCGCTGATAAACCCTCCCTTCGAACTCTTCTCCCCAGAGAAACTCGATCCGCCAAGGATACGCATTATTTTTGCGTCCCTCAAAGGCATCCTTCTTCGCAGCAGCCCCATTCTAGCTAAATTATACCCACAACTTTTAGACTTTCTATCGCACCCGAAGCATGGCACTGCCATAGCGCACGGATTTAGCACGCTCCTTCAGCCTGACGATCTCCTTACCAAGCAGAACCATTGCCAGATCTCAGGGCTTCACAAACAGAAGTCCTTCGCGTTGCTAGTGCCCAACATCACGCAAGCGTTCCGCGATGCTTCAGCCGAAACCAAACCTAATTACCTTGTCGCTCTCAGTGGCATACTGAGATGGCTGCCTTTTGACATTGTCGTCGAGGAAGTGCCCACACTTATCCTTCTCCTTCTCCAATCCCTCGATCTCAAAGGCGAGGACTTTGTGAAAGAAGCCGCAATTGGTACTCTATCCTCCACACTACTGGAGAGACCAGAGGTTCTACAGGAGCATGCTGGGAGTCTGATATCGCGGTTGCTGGCGAGCTCCGTAGTGAATAAGGATTTGCCGACGCCAGGAAGGGTGCGTGCGGCGGCTTGCCGATGTCTAATGCTGGTACCGGATAAGCTGAAGCTGGAAGTTGTGTTACCGTATAGGAGGCAAGTTTGTAAGAAATTGACGGCTGCGTTGGATGATGGAAAGAGAGAGGTCAGGAGCGCAGCTGTAAAGTGTCGAGCGAGATGGCTCGAAGTCGACGAGGCTGGGGATGATGACTGATTGCACGATCTAAAGCTATATAGTAGGCAATGGGAATATGGAAGGAGAATCATGAATAATCGTGAATATGGGTCACTTTTGTACGAAGTGGTATATCTGCATATCAACGCCGAAGCATGCCCGTAACGCCGCCCATGCAATGTTCCGCCACTTTCTCAATCCGTATCAAACATTCGACTCATACCCTCGTCTTCTTTGGCACGGTCTCCTCACCATCAATAACCATGTCGTCGTCCCCATCACCCATCTCCACATCCGCCTCTGGCGTTCTGCCGCGCTTCAACCCCTTCATCTTCCTAGTCTGCAGTTCGCCAAAGTTCTGCTTCGGCAAGTGGATCTTGCCCATCTTGTCACCCATAACATCCATGTCGATGTTCTTCTTGGTCTTGGGCTCTGCGCCCTTGGGCTTCTTGAGCGCCTCCTTCATCATGTCCGGGTCAGGGAATTGCTCGCGTCCCAATGTCGCATCAATGCGCGGGCCCATTTCCTCAACTTCGACACGCGGCAGCTTGTGTCCGCTCTTCAACGTCTTGATGAGGTAAAATCGTATGTGCAGCTCAGGCACCTTCTCGCCCTCGACAGGTTCCGCCGCACTGATACTAATCATGTACTGCAATCCCTCAACGTCGACCTCTCCTGCTTCTTGGCCCCTGAACAAATCCAGCAACAGCGACTTTGCGAGCGTCCACTTGGTCTGGTTGGGATCCTCGAAGGGGGTGCCGTGGAAGGTGATGAGGGGCTTGAGGCCCACCGCGGGCTTCTTATTCTTGAATTGCTGGAGGGTGCGGAAGGACTCGGGGTTTATGTAGAGCTCGAGCATGTCGAGGATTTTGTAGTTGTGGGTGCGGACGAGGGTTAGGCAATGGGGCCTCTTTTTGGAGTGAAGGCTGAGGATCAGGAGGGAGGTGTCGTTTTTGAGGGAGAAGAATTCGAGGGCTGTTGGGTACAAGTTAGCATGGCATTGAGGAAAAAAGAAACCGTTTGTAGGGATTTCGAAGGAGAGTGGTCGTTCTGCGGTGGGTGGACGTACAGGAGGCATCCTCAAATGGGTGAATGTCGTTCTTCTTCATGAAACTCTCGACGAAAGGCTTCTTGAGCATGCGCAGGTCGGCTATGCATAGCTTGAGGATTTGCGACGTCTTCTGGCCGGCGACAAAGAGGGTGGTCTTGGGGTTTTCGTTGGTGAGCGGCTCGCGCTTGTCCATTGCCCGCTTTGCGCGGGCATTCTTGGGCTTCCTTTGCGAGACGTTAGTCTTGTGCCTCACATTCTGGAACGCAAGACAGGCACTCACACTTGTCGCAACATGTTGGCGGTGTTCGTGAGCGAGTCGCGAAACCGAAATCTTGGCGCGCTGGGAACTTTTTTCGAGCTTCGGCGCCGGCGTCGATAGTTCCGGTCATCAGATAAGGGTTTTGCGGTGGGGGCGCCAGAGTGCTTGGCGGGCCGCATTCCGGCGCTGAGGGGCAAAGCACGTCAGAGCACAAAGTAATCAACTTATCAGATCCTCTGGCATTCTCACACCATTCCGTGCATTACAAACCCACCGCCGCGGAAATCCTCTCCACATCGCCCTCGTGCTCTCCTTCTCCAGCATATCCTAATCCTTGCATATCCTCAACCCATACCGCTGCAGGGAAAGCATAGCCACCACCATGGCGACAGTCCAAGAAGTCACGTCTGAGTCGGCCTTCCAGTCGGGAATCTCGTCGCTTCCGCCATCCACGCTCGCCGTCATCTACTTCCACGCACCATGGGCCGCGCCCTGCAAGCAGATGTCTGTCGTCCTGACCACTCTCGCTAGCACATACCCCGCCAATGCGCCCATAACGTTCCTCGCCCTCGACGCCGAAGAGTTGCCCGAAGTCGCAGAGCAGTACGATGTTTCCGCCGTCCCCTTCATAGTGCTGCAGCGAGAAGGAAAGGTCCTGGAGACGGTATCAGGCTCTGATGCCACCAAGGTGCGAGTAGCGGTAGAGAAGTACGCTGGAGCTGGAAGTGGCGGCGCGAAGACAAACCTCCCACCCGCACAGTCCGTCACCAAACCTCCTCAGACGAACGGCGCAGACGCCAACGGAGTGAAGAACCTAGCCGCATATGCACCGAGTACCTCAGACCCCAAGACCGCCCCCGAGTACAGCTCAGGCGACGCAGAGACGAACAAGGAGGAGTTGAACAAGCGATTGGGCGAGCTCGTCAAGGCGGCACCCGTCATGCTTTTTATGAAGGGTACACCCAGCGCGCCGCAGTGCGGCTTCAGCAGGCAGACGGTTGGCATTCTCAGGGAGAAGGGCATCCGATATGGCTTCTTCAACATTTTGGCGGATGACGAGGTGAGGCAGGGTTTGAAGGAGTACTCGGATTGGCCGACGTTCCCGCAGTTGTACGTGGATGGTGAACTGGTCGGTGGGTTGGATATTGTAAGTTTGATCGTTACAGTGGCAAATTCCTCTTTGCTAACTCGTACAGGTGCGAGAGGAATTCGAGAATGATCCCGAGTTCCTAACAGAGCACTCCGTGAACGGCCAGAAGGGCGGACCAGGAGCTGCTTCAGCGCAGACACAGGCACCAGTAGCTGCATGAAGGACAACGTCGTATGAGATACGAATGAGGGAAGAATGACCAACAAATAATCCAATACCTAGTTATATTGAGAATGATTGACATACCAACGGAGTTCGGCATTGAAGAGCCATACACCGAGAAAAAATGCTCGCGATGCTCAAGACCCGGTGATACCCCTTCACGGTCAGGGATAATCAGGGCGCACATTCGATACCAATAATGATAGCTTCCGAATTGATGAACTTTACACGTAACTTCGTTTCGTTAAGATTATGGCGTGCTTCCCTTTACAAAAGTCTACTTCACTATGTCTGTAGAACAATGCTTGCTCTTCACATCAATAGTTAGTCGAACTTCTCCTGCACCCGTACACTGCTTTGTCGTTCCGGCCATCCCATCCAACATCGCTCAATTTTGGGTATATAAACCCCCTCCAACTCGCACTCTCTCTCTCACTCTCCACACATTCCTGCACTTGTTGGCAGCACTAAAACCTATACGTGTATGAATCGATGGGAAGCCTCCTTAGTCCTCCTATCCAACATTAAAACTCCTCGAACTCACTAACAGTGTATTGTTCTGAAACTTCTCCTCGACATCAAAAACAAGCACTTGGAGGATCATGTCTGGGCATGCTCTGTTCTTATCCAGGAATAAAACGTATCGTTCTGGACTCGATGTCCTTTGTGTTCCTCTGGACTCCAAAGGAAGAATACGCAATTCGATAAGTTAGTGTGGACTGGTCTGGGATGTACCTGACAAACACTCAAGGATGAGCTTCATGTCTGCTCCTGCTCTGTTTTAAGACAACGTTTGGGTCGTCATTATCACGGGAACCTCTACCGCCTTTCTGGACATCGATCATAATTTACACTACGATTCGACCTAAGGCCAATGCCGCCTAAGATGGCAGCTCTCTTCTTGTAGTTTTGCTCCATCAATCTTACACAGGCACTAGCCTTTGTTTATCTAGCTTTCCTCCAGCAGCCTTGAATCATAAATCTTATACCACAACTCTACTTTTCAACAACACCTCACTCCTACTTCATCATAAACTTTGAGCATGGCTTGGAAATATGGAGAAACTTCAGCGTTTTCTGTATCCGGAACCGCAAAAACTAAGAGTTGGACCAAGTTCATGGAGCGGCACAAGAGACGAGTCTACGATACTATGCGGACTTCGGCCTTGGTTTTCGCCGTACACTTCTTACACCACCAAAAAAAATCATGTGAAAAGTGGAGTAGCGTTGGTGTATCGTTCCAAAAGACATCCATACCCATAGTGTTATAAAATAAAACAGGGGCAATAACATAAAAGAAGGGTTCTCCATAGAATGTGGGGGTCGTGTCTTGTATCTTCCATTTGCTCCCCAAACTGGTTGTCTTGCTCCATGGGACGTCTGCGGTGTGTCATGTAAAACAACGACAGTGTGTTTCTATGTGGACCGAGGCTGTGCGACGGGTTATTGAAAGTCACCAGGAGGTTCAAGTTATGTGTCGCCTCTTCGGTCTTTCAGATTTGCCTACATTGGCAGTATGGAAGCTACAAAAATAATGTTCTAAATTACGGTCTTGGTGTGTCATGTATCAAAATTGTCAATGTCTACCGAGGAATAACTACGATGTTTGCAACATCCGAGCTACCATCCTAATATCCCATGTGTCCCGTTGTGTTACTTCTGCCTATCTAAATGAAATTAGAAGCGACGGGATGGTGTGTAACTCGGCACTCCATAATCGATATTCGGAACTGTGCGGATTCCATTTTAATTCCTAAGAAACAAACTTCTATGTTTTGTGCACTTTGTTCCTCTCTTGAGTATCATAATCACCTCACATATCCTCTCTCCCTGAAAGCTCTTGGTTTGAAGGCCGCAGCTATTTTTATCTATGTGTGAAAGCAGCATCCAGCTATAGCACATATAAAAAAGTAACCGCCCAAGCTAATGCGTTCGCTCTTTTATCTTTACTTATCCCTAAAAGTCCGATCGCACTAAAACTCATATTTTGCTTTTCAGGAGTTTCTCCCTTTCGTAGGGTCATGGCTCTAAGGACGTTTATGGGCGTTCTTAAATTTTTGGGCTCTATGATATAAAATTCAGCTTCATGTCACATAATGGGTTATTTCGCGAAACTCGCCAAGAGTCATCAAATTACATATTGAAGCATTCATGATTAGCTTTTCAGAGTTCCTTTTGTAAGCGCAACCGGAAGGGACTACTTCGATAGCCATGGTCTACGAAATATCCTCGAGCAACTCTTTGCGCCTCTACTTAGTGTTCCTCTGTGAAATCGTTGATTTCATGTCACAAAGGTTATGTTCTGACTGCTCGGTGCTTCTTCCATTCGGAGACTTCCCACTTGGCAAATCCATCGGAAAGGCGTTCAACTCCATGCCACCAGATTGTCATACCATCCCTCATTTCTTTCCCCTCTACTTGACCATACGCTCTATAAAAACCCAATTCTCTAGAATACTACTAGCCAAGATCCTCATAGGCAGGAACAACTATGTTGTGAGGGATACTGGCATGGACAGTCTGTTACCTGCCGCGATAAGGAGTAATATCTAAAGATAGCTTGATCATGTGTTACTCTTACTGACCATGCCATACGAGCTTATTTGTCAATGTTCTTCAACTTCCTCAAGAGATAAGAATGACAGCATAGTGTTGCTACTTGTATTCATTCTTCTTCACACGAGACTTACTTTCTCAAAAAGATTGGGGACTTGAGTCCAAGCGGGAATTTTGAGAGTTCACTTCCCCCCCAAGGAAACGACATTCATTCAAGTTGATGATCGTCGGCAAATGTAATCTCTCCAAGCTTCGATAGCAGTCTTCCTAGACGCGATAAGAGCCATGAGAGGTTACGGGGAGAGGACTGAACTCTCATTGAAATGAAGTGGAGACTATGCCTAACGGTTTTACTGTGGCGCTATATAACCATCGAGGCCTACATAAGGAAGAATTTGACAAAGCTGCGGCTGATCGCAGTCAAGTTACGTCGCGGGCATGATTGGAGACTACGTTACCTCACAGCAGTCGTTGAATAGGCGCCCTGGAGGTCGTCCGGCAGCCATACTCAATCTATTCGCGTCGCACCAGAGGCACCTAAACATATAGCATTCTCCAGATTGTATTTTCCGAATATCTTGTTTAGGTGGAATTTCTCACAAAATTACTATGGATATGATTTTAGACTCAAAGGGTTTCACTTCCCCAGCCCCTGAATTTGTTTCTCTTGGTCTAGTGTTGGGAATAATCAGAGTCATCATGCGAACTTCAAGAACAGGAATAACGTCAACGGAAAGCCTGCTCGAGGGTCACAGGAATTCAGAGATGAAAACTCTTCAGGCTATTTCACCAGACTCTGCATGGAGGCGGACAGTTCGTCGGCGGAAATGCGTTATATACTGAGACTGATGGATAGTTGATCAATACATTCCGTTGGACTTGACTTGTTTGGTTTGGTTTGGTTTGGTTTGGTTTGATTTGGTCACAATTCTAGAGCATCGATCTATTAGAGTGTAGAGCAATCAATACGTAGGACTTTGAATTGGAAAAAGATCTTATGAGTATATCCACATTGCCAAACCACGTGTGCAAGAAGACAGCGTAGGACATATCTTCTAATCCAGGTAAGTCTTCTGCCGAACCAAACAACAAATGCCAACCCATCCGTTACGCCGCCCATGCCTGTGCTATGCAAGAATCAGAACCCCTTCGTTCCACACCTTTAATGTTGACCATTAAACACTCAATGCCGCAGGAGCCGAGGTTTCCTGTGGTAAGACAGGAATATCAGCTGGCGCTTCAGGAAGTTTGACCCGTTTTGCTGCTTGTTCGTCCTCCGCATCTGCCCTTCGCTTCTCCTTTTGCTCCTGTGACTCCTTCTTTTCATTTTCTGGCCTTGCTTCCTTTACCCTTGCTCTTTTCGAAGCCCTCGATTCCTGAGGCGGTATACCCAAGTGCTCATCCACGGTCTTCGCTTTTTCGAGCAAATCATCTACTTCCTCCAGGCCCAAAGCTTGAGTGACATCTGCGTAGCACTTTGCCTTGTTCATCGCCTGGTAGCATTTGTCCTTTCCTGGGATCATTTGACCAAGCAAATACTTCGTGTTGCCCCAACGGTTCTCAACTTGCAATGCAAATCGCATGTACTCCGTTACGACTGTTTTCCACTGCGATCGCCATTCGTGCGGTCCCCCTTCTGCATCTGGCCGGAAGCAACTTGGGTTCTTTTCCGCTTCTGTCGCAATCATTGCGCCGTCGACGCCAAATTCTTCGGCGAGTTTGAGTGCTTCGGTTCTTGATGTTACATCGCCGTTCATCAAACATGCGACACCTGCTTCTCTGCAAATATTCCCAACCATTTTCAGTTGATCCCTGATGGCCCTCTCCCTAGGCCGCATAGGTGTTGTCCGGCAGTGTACCGTCAAGCCTGTGATGCCCGTCTTGACCAGTCTCTTCACCAGCGCTTCTGTATCTTCCGGCTTATCCAGAATACGAATCTTCACACTAATTCCGATCTCAAATGGCTTGCCTACCTCCTCGACCAAACTTGTAAGGATATTGCAAAGTAGATCTGGTGTCTTTAGTAGCGCTGCACCCATACCGCCGGCTGTCGAGAATGGCTTTGGGCATCCAGAGTTAAGGTCTATACCGGCGACATCCGGCGCAACTATCTTCGCAGCTTGTACGGCCAACTCCGGGTTTGCGCTTCCAATTTGATAGATCAGTTTGCCCTTTTCCAGCTCGGGGTGTATCCGATATATAACGCTTTCGCGCATCTCAGGGTCGAGCGTGGGATTTTTCACTTTCGAGGTAGGAAGACGTGTAAATTCGATAGTGGAAGTGTGCGGGTTAACGTGGCGAGTGGTGCCTATGAGGGCGCGATCGATGGTTTCCGGTCCTTGAATACTGATTAGAAAACACTCATGATATGGTTGGAAGTATTTACCCACCCCACACCAGATCTGCGCCATACTTCAGTGCGAGCAATCGCGATGGCAACTCGCCGGAGCGCACCATGGGCGCAAGAACGACTTTGCCGCGATAATCGACGCCATTTCGGGGGATAGGGACGCGCTTTGGTTCCAGAGAAGCCATGGCTCTTGTGAGGTTGCGGAGGGAAGATCGTATCATAACATGCCGTGGTAACGAGAGGATCCGCAAGACAGGAGGGGTGAGAGGCAAGTGGAGATGCGCGCCAAAAAGTTCTGCCAGAATGATCTTCACCGCCTGCCCGATTAGGGCTGACCATAACCCACTTTGGTATACAGCCAAAATTGTCGTCTTAGTCGATTTGCCTAGAAGGCATAAGACACTTTGAAGACCGTAGTCTTTGAATATTACTTGTGATAGTCAAAACGAAAACTCAGTTATCCCGCAAACCCGACTACCCATCGTCCACTGCTCGCTACCCACTGCCCGCCTTTGCTCACTGTCTTGAACCGAAAATCAAAGTAAGGATGTCCATATCGAAACTCCTCTGATCTTCTTTTCCATTCTACTCTTAGCAGTGGTCCCCAATGATCCTCCATTCTGCCTCGGAATCAATTTGCATCAGAGTTGAAAACTACAGTCTGCTGCCCTGTCCTTACAAACATCTACTTATTCGTGTGGATCACGACCTTGAGAACATCTCAATCAACTTACACAATCACATCTTCGAATAAAGTTCCTTGTCACTTTCATATGCCGTGCGGGTGTCAGGATGGATATGCTCATTCCAATGACATAAAGCAACGAAGCACCTTCGATTCTGAGATCCTCAATAATCAAACTTATCATGTCGTGTCCGTAGTGCCGGATGGATGATTCGATATACTTAAAAGCGCTTGATGGCATGTTCGCATAGTGAAGGTGGTCAATCTGGTCATTTATGACTCTAGCGGAAACGAATATCTGTCACTGTCCCGCTTATCACTATTCAGTTGAAGTGTCTGCAACTCTAAGAAGGTCGAAAACAATATTGGGATCCATCGAAATCCTTTTTTTTATCGGAAGTCAGTCAAGATACAGATAGGGTTTCCACGCTCGCCATGGCCTTCGAGACAATTTCGAGCGGGACAAAAGAAGTGAAAATAATTGACCGCACAAACGTCAAGTGTTGCATGGCAATTGGTGGACTTGACAAGCACGTCTACAAGAATACACAGGTCAAGCTCACTGCCATCGGACAAAGTGCAACCGGCGGATAGGACCTAAAAGTTTTCCAACTGTTGATGAACACAGCGCGGAGGTATAGAAACTCAAGTATATCTACACTGTATCCAATGTAACACCCTCACGCATGAAGACATCCTAAAGCCCGATGAAAGACCCCTGAAAGGTCCAGTAAGCGCTACCATGCCGATAATTCGTCTGATAGAGTAGCATCCACCTAAGCACGGAACGTATCCAACCGCATACCCTAGCAAACCATCCACTTCCCCACATCCAACTAGGCAGCGTTCCATTTACTCTTCCAGGATATATCCTTCCCACATCCAGATCCGACGCAAAAACCTTTTCTACAGTGGCATATCACAAGAGTATCCTAGATCCTAGAACCATCATTCTTCGAAACGAAACGAAACAAAAGATCTTACAAATCTAACATGTTCTTTTCAAAGCATACATCTACTGTGACTCTTTCAAGACCAGTGTCGAAGCTTCCACGATAGATCATCGCAACTTCGGCACACGAGTCTAGCATCTCATATTTTGCCACTAAACCTCGACAATGCTTCCCCTCCCTAATATTACGTTTAGCATATAGTCAGCCAAGACCTACCCTCGAACAATATACTCGCAGAAAAGCAAAAAGCACGAACAAAAGCGGCGCCAGATTGATAAATACGTCACCCATACTCAAATGTCCCAAAGCATGCACTTCCTTACGTCGTCCGTTCGTCGAGCACAAATCGCATCATTGAAAATGCATGCGTGACTCTGATCGCCCTACTACTCCATCCGACTTCCATTCGCATGAGATCGATTCGCAGATGGCGTGCTGAGAGACAATATTGGTGACATGCTAGGCACGAAAGATTTCTCCGGACGCACAAAGTATTTGGAAGAACAGGCCGCGGAGAAGAAGATTCTGACAGCTGGTAGCGAAGAACCACACGTTAGCTTTTGCGAAGATGGAGAATTTACATGGCGCAGCTCGCGCATCCGTGGAACGACGACGAGCGCGTACCACAGACTTGAGTAATCGCTGTTTGCGTCGAGCATACCATACCAAATAAGCAGCACCCCCACAGCCATATGTCGACGCTAGTTCGACCAAGGAATATGCACGAGAAAAGAACTAGTTTAGCTTAGTCTCGTGGTATCTTTGGTGCGAGACAGACAGGGCAGGGAAGGTCTCCCGGATATATGCCGCGACGACGTTTACGAAGAGCATGCATGGATGGGTTTCCTTGCAAGCTTACCGGCGCTCCCCCGATGCCCCATCCTGGCAATAACACGAGACATAACAGCGCCGCTCGCAATCCACTGCAAACCTTCCAACTTTTGCCGCACATCAATATTCCGAATGATCCGCTTCCAACTTGGCGGCTGCTTCATGAAACGAACGTCGTTTGTGTCAAAAACGTCTTTGGCAGCGGTACTGTCCGATGCCGAGCGTCGCCGGTACCCACCACCACGAGGTCTACCACCACGTGTCCCACAGACACTAACCTAGGTGAAACCTGACATGATGGCTTCAATCTGCAAGCTGCGAGTCGCATCTTTCGCCTACGTCAGTCTTCACCAACAAGGTGGTGCAACAATGTTGCGACCCGGCTGGGCGGGTGCCCAAGAGGGAAAGTGCTCAAGGAGAAGGGTGCTGACATAAGAGTCAGAAGAATTGCCTACTACCGCCAGCTTAGTGATGATGACATAAACGGTGCAATCCTGGAAAGTCACGAAGCGCTGCTCCGATCCGACGCAGGCCCAGCAGCAGCATGGCGATCCGCAGGAGACGACGGTAACGCACGCGACCTGGACGGACCTGAGCTAGGATTGCAAAGGGTCAAGCACGGAGGGACAGGCGCACACAATCGGACCTTCAGCGCATCCGTGAGCCTCACGGTCCGCAGCCGCGATCCAACAACCGGTCAAGGAACATCGGCATTATTACTCCGAGCGGATTAAGCGCGGAACATTCGACGAAGGCTGCTCTGAATCGTGGGCAAGTCGCAAGATGTCAGGACTGATGAGAGGGTTACCATCCCGCTGCGGATCCATGGCGCTGGGGACAGACAATCGTGTGACATGCTCTAGAACACCGCTCGCGACCTGTCATACGCCGCGACCGCTTGGGCCTGCTCTGAGATTGAAGGGAAAGACAAGCGAAGCGTGGCGAACGGCTTCCGGGCGTGTGGTATGGCCATGGTCCGCACTCTCGAATGACGAGGCTCGCAGCCCCAGTGCATGAGTAAGGGAAGCAAAATAGAAGGGACGCACCAACCTGCAAGACAAGCCTACAAGTCACTCGCCAGCCTGTCCCTGTATTTTCGCCACGCACAGTCCCTCAATAATGCAACCCCCGCATCCTTGGCTTTGACACACATGCCAGTCCGTGCTTTACGCCTTACCGCTACCCGTCTATACCTAGCAAGTTCACATGTCAAGAACCGTCAGCGCCATGCGCCTCGGGACAAGATTTCTCTCTCGATAGTGCCCCGATTGCCGAACAGCCCTGTGAGGTCGTGCCTTTCCCTTTACGGGACGCGGGATAGTTTGCCTTCCGCAGGTACGCGCTTCAACTTGCAACAAAACCCGGTTGTGTTGCGCATGTTCAACGATCTTCATTACTAAGCGACGCGCATCGCACCGCGTCGAGGATTCCAACTATTTTCAACTCTCTGTACCTTGTTGATGTTGAAGGAGCACTGTCGTAGTTGGGCACACTTAGTGCGCGAACGCTTGGTCCTGATTGATCAAGTTTCCACGCCAGCGGTTGCATGCTGTATAAGAGTGGGGCTGTAACGCAGAGTAACCGGGTGAACTTGATGCCGTTTGTGATGTTGTGGCTTGTTGGTGTGAATCGTGCACCCAGGCTATTAGGTGTGCAATGCGCATCTCTCCAGTCCTTCCACGTATCGCATATTGGAAGGTGGAAATGTTAGCTCTGCAGATGATAATGCATATCCGCTGCAGTATATTTGCCTAAAATCCGAGGGGCTACGAGACCATGCATTTTGCGGAGGCGGCCGTGTGCAGTTGTTGTCGTCCGAAATAGGCATGTTGTTCTTCGAGAACATGTCGACAACACGCGGAATAATCTCGGCGTGGCCCGTTGTAGGGATGAGACGAGAGTAATCGTGCAGGATAGGCTGTACACGCTGTTTAACAGCGTGAATAGTATTATGCAGATAGATAGGGCCAGCAGATGAAAATGGAAGGTACGGATAGGATGACGAACAAGGCTGCTTCTTAGTGGAGCATCATTGGTGCTCGGCTGTGCTTGAAGTCCTGATGACCTTTTACAACGTGATAACGACAGAGTCGTCTGCAGAGTAGTAATATTGTACAACATATTGAGCCAACCAAACTAGTAGGCAAAACCGGAATGCTTTTCCTTCGGCAAGAGTCCGCCCTGGGTATATACCGATAAAAAAAATATTATCTAAGTGATTCGTTCATATAGCGTGATGCGGTGGTTGGAAGCGACGGTAAGAATCTGCTGATCCGGATAGATGGCCTGAGCTTGATCGGTCAGGCCATGTGCGACCCCGCGCTCGTATTTGAAGTAGGGACTCGTTGATCCCTCTCTCTTTTCGATCCGAGACCGGTCGAACGAGGTTCAACTTGGCTCGGTAATTGCACAGAGTGCGCAACTGCGCTCGCCCGTGGCATCTTGGTTTTTTCTTTCGCTGCGAAGTAAAAACATGTTAAAGCACCATGCCGAAGCGACCAGGAAGCGTGTGTTAGATCGTATGGCTCAACTAGAATCATCGCGCCCTCTTGTACATGGATTGGTCGATCATTGAAGCTTGTCCATGGTCCCATCTCCGCTTCAAGCCATCCTGGAAAGAACTGGCCACCACTTCTTGCCACATTGTTGGTGTAACGTATGTCGCGGTGGGAGTAGCGAAGGTCGTCGTGGCCGGTACCTGGGATTGGGCACTTGGGAGGCTGCTTGCTTGAGGAGATACATGAGGCATCTGGTAGTTTGATTGGGTGGCGTCTTGAGAACCTCGTAACTCATAATTGTTGCCTGTGCCTATTGGGGGCGGTCTTAGCGGTGGGGAGGATTGTGTCGCTGAACTTGGAGGAGGCGTACCAAAAGCGACATTCCATTGGCTAGGCATATGTTAGCATTTGATGAAGGAAGGGACAGGAAGACCAACTCAAAGATGCGCTGGGGATTCCACGGAACGGTTTCTTGCATTTGCATTCCCGTTGTCGGTTGGGGGGCACGTTGTCCAGACGCCATCATTACCAGGGACTGAGCTACGGGAGAGTCAGCCGTGGTGTCGTGATCGGACGCCGAAATTGGTGGAGTGATGGGGTGGGCATGGTAGTTAACCTGACCTGGTTGTTCCAATGGTGACTGTTGGCTTGGAAGACGAGACCGGAAAGACCCCGGGTTGCTCGGAGGACTCGATTGTGAGTGCACCTGAGGGCTCCCGAATGGAAAAGTCGGTTTTAGCTCGAAGGGCTTTGTTACATCTGCGGAGAACGCCTGCCGAAGATTGTTTACTTGCTGCTGCATCTCGGGCATAGGCCAAGACGGTGCGCATTCTTCCAATATACGCATGTGACGAACGAAGAACTCGCGCGCGTCATTGTTCAGATCTGGATCGGGGCAAGTAATGGCAACCTATAATAATTAGATTCAAGATTCACGGACATCCAAGGCTACTCACTAGATGCAACATTGTACAAGTGAGAACAGCGTAGACCGTAAAACTAATGCCTCGTATCATGCACAGTAAACCAGGAAGGCCGTAAGTCTTCAAAACTGCCTCTTGAAGTTTGCACAAGTTCTTTGCCGCAGAATAACAAGCTAGCATATGCTGCTTCCACAATCCATCGTATGGGTCTGATATGGCGTGGAGTTGAGGGCGCAAGTGCATTATGATCCCCAAGTAATGGTAAGAGTGCATATTGGCAATGAAGTGAGAAGGGATCCATGGAGCGGTACCGTCGGGCGGATAAGATATTTGCATCTCTTCGGGCAATTCTCTTAGCCACATGGGGAAATCTGCGTTGTGACCGACGAAAACGGGGTCCAGCGCCCAGTCAGGCGTTTTCTTCCTCAATTTACCATGCATTACAGTTGTAAAATGTACGTTCTTCAGAGCTCGAACATACTGGGTAAATTGGCGAGAGATCTGGAGCTCGTAGGGATCCAGACCCGGTATAGGTCGCGGCATATCGAAATCGATTGAGTCAAGTTCGACTTGGAAAGTGGTGCGCCCTGGGACGTGTTGGCATTGGTCTCAATTCAAAGCGCTGTTACTTACCTTGCGGGCCTCCAACCATCACCTCTAGTATAAATAGCATATGCCATACACGAGTCTTCGTAATGCAGTCATGGATATTGGAACCACATGATTTTCCGATCTGGTGGTTTTCGTAATGTTCGTCCAGTTCCAGGCCTTTCCCCATGGCAACGAGACTGACCACCGTCATCCACGAACGCCAGAAATAGCCTCTCTTAGGAGAAGCTTCTCGCGCCTTCAGTAGAAGAAGCATAGCTTGCATTGTGCTAAGCCTGGGAACGTCTTTGAAGCTTTCCTCATGTTCTATTCAATGTCAGTTTAGCGTCGAACGCGCTCAAAAGATGCACTGACTGGCTGCAAGTGCCAACCATCTGTGGCCTTCGGCATCTTCTCCCAGCATTAGCGAAGCACAGGCGAAAATTGCTTCCAACATGAGCGGTGACAGAGAGTCTCGTGCACCCTGCCACTGCTGATAGAAAGATGTTTTGTTGACGACAGGAAAGTACGGATGGATGTTGTCGAAGTAATAATCAAAGTAGTGCAAGGCTTGCTCTTCGGATGGCATCATCTCCGGCGGTATCCGCACGGTGCTATCCAATGTGGTCAACGGCGGCAACTGGACCTCGTAATCCTCCAACGCAGGCGTTTCGGCAAGATTCTTCCTTTGACTAGTGATCCAAGGGGCTGGGCTTGTTAGCACTCGCAAACAAAGAATCATCAGAATACCTCACCAACTGCTGTATGATCAATCTTCAGCTCGCCTAACGCGTCTGCTAAAGTGGATGAGGAGTCTTGTTTCCATTGACCTTCGGTTTCGGGTGGAGTCATGGTCATTGTTGGGGTAGACTGCGGTGCTTCCGAGTACATTTGCGGCGCATAATGTAGATTTTGCTGCACGACTTGCTGCTGCGGCATCTGCGCGTACTGTATGTGGTCATGAGGCTGCTGTTCTCCATATGGCGCGTTCGGATACATGCGCATTCCGTCCGAATAAGGTGCGGTGACCGAGGCCGCCATGTTGCTGGTCATGTGCGGCGGGAGTCCCTGAGAGCCAGACATCACAGGCGGGCGCTGGTAGTTGGGTTGGGGATTAGGCGCAGTAGCGTATTCTAGGGGCTTTTCTTCGAGTTCGTAGGTCTGGGTGGTTGCGTTGTAGTCCTTGTCATAGCTGACGGTTGGGGGCACACAGTTAAGCTTCAGGCGGATGCAGGCAGCGCAGGGCCACGCATTGGTCGTGGCGGCATCGCACTTGATCTTGCGCCTCCGGCAGCCCTCGCAGGCTCTCATGACTGTGTCTGTTAGCGAGCACGGGGTCTTGTCCCGCGTCGGGCGGGCGAGGGTGCTGCGCCGCACCTTTCAAGCGCTTGTGCCTGTTGTGTTCGTCCACGAAGACGTAGTCTGCAGACGACGGGTCAGTTGCAAGATAAAGACAGCATGGCATCAGACTCACTGCGCTGGTTCTCGCGCGGCGCCAGGGTCGGCGGGGCAAAGGTGAAGCTCTGCATCTGGGCAGTCTGGGGCAGCAGCGGGCGTCCGCCAGTTTCTCCGGGCATGTTTGGTGTTGCGAGAGTCTGCGATGGCGGCTGGCAAGCCTGGTGTGGGTGGTGTCTCGACGGCAGCGGGGTCGTCGGTCGCGCGTGGTCGGTCGGGTCGCAGCCAATCAAAGGGGCGCGTCGAGCGGCGCTGTGGCCGGTAGTAGCACGTCAGTATCCGCCAGAAAGCAGGTCGAAGACGGCGCGAGGGCGTAGGTTGGTAATAAGGTGCGGTTCTTCAGCGGGCCAGAAATCTCCGCAGCGCGCCGGGCGATGTTAGGTTATACGGAACAGTCGATCAGGACGCATGGAGGCTAGTGGAGTCAACGTATGGCACGCCGGGGGGTTTCGAGACGCAGGCTCGCCGTGTGGCTCCCGCGTGCAGATGGTGGCGCGAGCGAGGGCCGCTGTCGCTGCTGCTCTGCGGCGCGAAGGGGTCGAGGGGGTGTGCAAGCAGACGGGCCGTGTGCCAAAATCCTGCCGCAGGACCTGGGACGCTGGTCGAATCCGGTGGCGCGCCTCCTCACGCACCAAGCCGGCAAGCGCACGCAGACAGTTGCAGCGGGCGGGGACTGCCGTTGGATACTGTGGGGGTGAGAGGCCGCGAGGCAGGGGTTGCGCTCGAGGTCCCGGTGTCGATGGAGCGCGAGCTTACATGGACTCCCGCCATGGCACCTGGCGCCTATTAGCAATACGATAAGGGGCGAGGGCGTGGTCCGCTAGTCATCGTCCGGTCGTGCAATGCACCTGGTCGCCTAGTGCGCGGAACGTCGAAGAAGGCGAGTCGTCGGTGCAGTAGTTCGGTGCGGCAGTCCAAGGCAATCTTGCTCGCACGCCCACACGCCCACACGCCCACACGCGACGTCAGCCCGCGCTTGTCTCCCACACCGCAGACGCCCAAAGAAGCCCCTGATGTGTCTGCCATGCATTTGCGACTTCCCCTGCGTTGGCCGCGTGTGCCCCTTGGTCCATCAAGCTTACCGTTGGAGATTGCCCACCCCAGCCACCATGACGACTCTTTCATGCGAACCCTGGCATCTCGCCTTAAACATGCTCCAAAGGGGGAGAAACAATGTCTCCCGTCCACAGCCATGCCAATGCCATTGTTCCTCGATCCAATCATGGCGACGGCCACGCGCCAAAAGTAGCACTGCCGCTGTTTCGACGTCAGGCGTTTGCTCCGGCATCGTCTCCGTGGGCGCGGATTCGATGTCAGTTTCAATAAGAGCCAAAAGTGGTTCGCAGCCATCTCGCCAGGTTTGCCTTGAGACGATCCGTGTACTTGCGCCGGTGCATCAGCACCCTTGCCGCGTCAGATGCCTCGGCGGAACAGATCGGGGTAATTGGACGCAACCCTTTAGCTAACAGCAACGCCATCTTCCGCCGCATGCTCTGCAAACAGCGCCAGTAGTCAGATGGCGCATTGGCAGCACGCATAAAGGACACGAGCTTCATTTGCAACTCCATGGCTCTGGGACTAGTCTGTGTCTGTGAGACGGTGCCACGAAACAATCCCAGGCCGCCAGGACGCTTTCCAGGAGAGCGTCAGTCTGCCAAGTCGGCAGGAATTGGATAGACAGGGTCGATAGATTATCTCTCAATAGTCGCATCGACATGGGCGGAGCGGACATGGAGGACAGACAACCTCCCCAACACGACGCGGCTAAGCAAGCATGCACGTCGACAAGTGTCTTGTCTGGTCTGGTCTGGTATGTGCTACGGTACCAAAACGCCCGGAGAGGGAGTACTGGCGTGCGTGTGTATGCGCTCGTGTTGTGTATACGCGCATCCGAAATGTAGTCGGATGCTCTACGGGAGGAACAAGTCGCAGGCGCACAGTGCCGGGAGAGTGGATGAGCGACCAACCACGTCACTGGCCACAGGCCCAAGTCCCCGGTTCGATATGTGCAAGGTCGCAAGGATGCTTCGGTGACGCCGCCTGGTGCCTGAGCGAGCAGGGGCGGCTGGGAGATGATCATCGCGGTGGTCCCACGCTGAGGTGGGCTTTGGGGTGTTGACGTTTTCGACGACGCCGTGGAAGCTCTGGCTCGTCTTCTCGAAATCCCGTGAAAGCATATTTAGTGGAGCCAGCAGGCGACAGGCAACCCTGAAGGCAACCCTGAGGCGTTGGACGGCTTGGCGCCCTGGATCAACGCGCCGTTACGCCTTGCAGCAGCTAGCAGTGAAAGGTTGTGCAGCCTGCAACCGCACGTCAGATCCCGCGTCAGCCGCTAGATTCACCCACGCAGCAAGCAGATGGCGTCGAGGCCGGTAGTCGCCGACCTGGCAGCGCGGTGCAACAGTGCTCGCTCAGCAATGACCCGCAGCAGTCCTGGCCCTGGTCAGTCAACATTTGTCCGACGGCCCAACCCCGCAACCGGTTGCAGTCTAGCCTGGCGATTGCCTCGGGCCCTGTTTTCGCTACGTACCGCCATGTGGTAATCGAGTGCCCGGAGGGGGCCGCCGCCAGCCTGCTCAGTCAGCGCCGCAGCGTGGGCGTCGTGGTGGTGGGGTCCACGGCGCTTGGCGGCAAATTCGTCACCAATGCACCAGTGCACCATTGGTATGCAACACCCGCGACAGCTCAGGCCTTGCACCTGTTGAGACGCAATGGACGACAAGCAGAACGCGAACCCCACTATCCTCAGCCTGTCCGACCTGCCCTCGCGCCGCAGCGAGTCCAACGTCCGGCGCCGCGACGACGGCGCCACGGGCCTGTTCGACGACCTGATCCCCCACTACAGCTACCTCAACGACCCGTTCGAGCACCCGCTCTCGTCCAGCGACGAGGACGACGGCTCCGTCGAGGACATTGACGAGCAAGAGGTCTACGGTCCGTTTCACCCGCCGCTCCTTGTTTCAGCGCTGACAGTGTCGCCATGCAGACCTGATCTCGTCCATCTCTGACCCCGAGCACCCCCTTTCCCTTGGCTCCCTCGCTGTTGTGAACCTGCCTGATATCCACATCCAACCCCCGAGCTCTCCCCACTCGTCTATCAGCACCGTGGTCGTCGAGATTACCCCCACCATCACCCACTGCTCTCTCGCGACTGTCATAGGCCTGGGCGTGCGGGTACGGCTCGAGCAAGCCTTGCCACCGCGCTTCAGAGTCGACGTCCGCATCAAGAAAGGCACCCACAGCACCGACGAGGCCGTCAACAAGCAACTTGGCGACAAGGAAAGGGTAGCAGCTGCGTTAGAGAATGGTACCTTGATGGGTGTGCTTAGGAAGATGCTCTCCACTTGCGAATGAACCCATACCAATGCGCTAGACTACCCGCATCCACGTAAATTGCGACGCTAGAACCAGGAATGATGTGTTTCCATCGATCGGCGGCTAGGTCGAAGGCGATTATCTCCACCGTTGTTTACGAGCCGTATACGAGTAACGGGTACAACTTGCATGGGGCACGTGGACTGCGCGTGCAATGACGAAACATCACTTTCGCTTTTATTGATCGGCGCAATCCTGCTTTCCTAATGCGTTTCTCGGTACAATATCTCCGTTTACGCCTACCCGGAGCTTTGGTCCTTTCCACACATCCATCTCTCCCCACGCAAACCCGGTGTGCCAGCATCCATCTTATCAGTATTCATTACATGGAACATTTATACGTACAACGCATCGGAAGCTGCACTTCGACCCTCAACACCGGTTTTAACGATTACGGTTAAAGCTCCGGTCGTACATCCGCGCAACGTGCATATTCGCTTGTCCCTGTGCCGATCCTCGCATCCTCCCAACTTGCAGTATACAACGCCTTGTTATATGGCCAGGACCTATTATTGACGGGACGCAGCGGGAAATCGCTTCGAGCGTCAAGTTGCCGCCGGGAGGACAGTCGTTGAAATAGAGTTTGGCGTTTAGCCGACAGTAAGGGCAAGGCTGAGGACTTCCACGTGATGATAAGCCGACCTCCCAGTACTGTGGTCGGCTTTATTGGAAATCCACTGGTCAACTTGGCCTGCCTACGGACCGGATTACATATAATTCTAATGCCGTTGAGAAAAGCCGATACGTCGCTCGATGAATTACCCGATCAAGTTACCATGTGTACCATCCAGACTTCGATGCATTAACAGCAAGGTCCCATCGCCATACAACGATCCACGATCACCTCAATCCACTTTCCCAACTCTAACCCTACCTGCGCTCCCACTTCACCTGCCATATCCGGGCCAACAGGCGTCCAAGCACATTTATCTTGCAACGTCATCTTCTGTTCCACGCGCGACATGTACTAAACACTTATCTATAGCGAAGCGCTCCTTCCTCATTCATACGTGCATACTCATCCCTGCAGCTACCTTTCTTTCCCGATCCAGTTAAACGCCATGTCGATGTCGACGTCGATTCTCATGTTGATGGCGTATCCTGTACAATTATCTTAGCAGTACTTACTGCCTTCCTATTTGCACCCTATTCAGGTGTTATATGCGACAGCTTGTAGGCATACAGATTGCTTTCGTTATCTGGTGGTAGGATGATAGGTTGGAGAGTGGCCCACGCCGGTAGGGTAGGGATGGCGAGTGCAGGGCGAAAACTTACGGCCGAGTGCATCGTGAGCAAGCAGTGTCAGGGCGAAGCTGTGATAAGACGACGTATCCTCCCTTGTGGTGTGTGTGTGCTTCGTTTGACGTGGTCGCGTACATGCAGCAGGCCAGATAGCAAGCGGTGGGTAAATCAAATCAAATCAACGCATCTCGCAATCCGTCGAGCGTATTCGCCAATGTCCTCGATGATTTGAGATCGGATTGTGGCCGGCCATAGACCATGCTTCGCCATGGTATCATTCAGGGGTTGCGGTTACTATGATTAAGACTACAGAGCTAAATTCTAGGAATAATACTTCGCAGGCATGTCTAAGCGAGCATCTATGCATCTCGAAGACTACCCCCACTGTCCTCCAAACATGTTGAATACAGCTCCATGTATACTAGTTCTTCTTAGGAAGTCCAAGTATCCTAGTTTTGAGGTGTCGTCGTTTGGGATACGTAGTCCCCGGGATGCGGCCTGCACGAGTGGAGAGGTCGACAGAGCGATATTTTTCGGATTAGAAATCGGCTTTGCTAGTGCAGATCTCTTTCGTCACTTTTTGTGGTCCCGGCTAGACGTTCTGTTTCTCCATTCCTGGGTGATACCTCTGTAGTCTTCGATCTTACCGGATGTTGGTGATGCTCTCTCTCACACTTCCGTAGATACTGGAGACCCTCAAAGCGACAGTAACGGGCTTGTAGTCATGGAGAGTGACTGAGCATTTCTCTTTTCTTGATTCTTGACTACAGGCGCAGTGTTCGATGCTAATTTGATGAGGCTAACAACGTCATGGATAAGCTCTTTGGCTGGGTGACTGGATAAACTCTTTACCGTCTTGAGAAGGCTGGAGTAGACTTGAGTATGGAAGTTTTCCATGACAAATGAGCTCTCAAGACATATAAGCAGAACATCGATGGCATCCTTATTTTCTCTCTCGGCCTTTTCCAACTTATCGAAACGAGGAACCACGTGTGAGAATAGCAGTGTTTATCACAGCTGTCCCAACTTCCTGCCTGAGCTCGGCGACACGACCTCGAGGATTCTCATATGCGTAAATCTCTAAAGTTCGAACGGTACCCTCATTGATGTGTGAAGATTGCGGTAGATGCCGTCGTTTGGATCTTGTTTCAGATCCCAAACGATAATCTTGTTGACCTTGACTTGACGTTCGCTTTTTTCGGTCATGTTCCGGAGGGCTGTATTACCCAAGTGTCCCTGGTCATTAGGCAACTTATTGAGATTGGTCTTGGTGATTTCGATATTAGCAAGACCAGCACGCTTAGATCGAAGCACCGATTTATGATCCTTGAGGACTTCGGCGGAGTTGAAGTTGATCGTGACGATACAGTAAAAACCACTGTTCGCGCTTCATCGCACCGAAAACGGGGCCATACGCCATCTTTCAATACGGTCACAATACTAATCCCATTATTAGAAAGCGTCGATGTTCGAGTGAATGATACTTGATACACTTTTCACTGTCACCGCACGGGCTTCTCCCTTCCAAAATGTTTTGATCGATACTCCATATATGTATGTCCGAATGAATACTCTTCTATTCTAACCGCACATACTGGGCCTCAAGCGCTTCGAAAATCTACGGATACTCAGAACGGCCCAGCTAGATTGTGTGCCTCAACATGAATCAACGTTATAGGAAAGAGTGGGCCGTATGAGTACGAGGCCGCTCGTTACTAGGGTAAACTAAGGGTTTCATCTAAAACTTACTTTCCTGACTCGAGCTATCTTAGAAGACCCGCTCATCTCCACTAATGTTAGCTCCTAACCTTGGTCCTGTAAGGATAACGAGCTTACAGCAAGTACCTCTTTACTTCCGACGCTTCTTGTATGTATTATGCTCCATATGCTCCATATCCTCGTCCATATCCACATCCATATCCACATCCATCTCCTCCTTCTCCTTCGCCTGCTTCTCCTTCGCCTCCGCTAGCGCCCTACGCGTCTTCCAATGCGTCTTCGGATAGTATTGTGTGACCCATTCCATATCATCCTCTCTCTCGCCGTTCTCGCCCCATCGATGAGCAAAAGCCTCAGTCTGCTCCCACCAGAGATGGATAGGTGTTCTACGCTGGAAGTTGCCGAGAAGCTCGGGGTTGGTGGATGGAACGGCAACACTAGAATCACCGATTTGACTAGGTTTCTTGGTATTTCTGGCCTTCGAAGCTAGGGTCTTGTTGCTGCTGGCAGTCTTCGAAAGCACGTCCTTGCGTGGATGGGAATAGGCGGCAGATGAAGGCTTCTCTTGGATGAAGTCGTCATCAGACTCTTGTTTCGAACCAGCGTTAGATTTGGGGGCGTTGGAAACCATGATGGAACTGTTTTCGGATACTGTTATATCTGTACAGAGAGTTAGTAGTCGAGTACGGAGGTCAGTGAAGGAGCCAGTCACGTGATAAGCCACCTCCGCCTGAGTAATTGATCTCTATGCTGTAATGTCGCTTTTGGGAGGAGCAAAAAAAGTTGGGGGATGGTATTTGTACCTTTGTAGTTGATTCAAGTAGCTGATGGTTTACGGCTGCGAGAGTTGTGTGCAGCGTGATGAGCAGAGAAGCAGTTTATGCGTGTGGGTAGTCTTTATGTATCCACCCTCTAAAATGAGGGAAGCTGCTCGAGCAACGATGAAGTGAAACACTTGGATAGATCATTGTGCCTCGTGTGGGTGTTGGATCAAATGTAGTAGTTGACCATCGTGACGTACCAGAACAGTGAAAATGGGGGCAGGTTAAATACTAACAAAACATGTGCACAGTTGATGTGTGGTGTGACGTCGAAGTGGTTTTTGTCTGGATGGCCCGTATGCGCGTAGAAGTTAACCGTGCAGACGTCAAAATTGATTAATAGTTGAGAGTAGAAACGGTAGGACGATCAGCGCGGTAGTTTATGTGACCATAGTATAATCAGAACGTAATGATGGGAGCTATTCATGAAAGAAGGGGGATACTGTATACATGCAAACAGCATTCACCATATACACAAGCGGGCTGTTGCTGATCTAGAAAGATAGTCTGATGTGCTCCAGCCTCCCAGTCCAATCATTTAGTTAACATGTTCGTAATCATGGAAGGCGACTTGGGCTTTTTTATGCCTGAATACTTCTTCTTACGCGGTGCCAAGGATCTGACCGACGTTTTGGTATTGCGCGGAGCCATGGCAATAACTAGTAGCGTAAGCTAACACGGAATATCTAGGTTCTAGGAAACGGTGATCATTCATTGCATATATAGGTGATTCCAGGAGATATAACAGAGTGAAATTTGAGAAAGTGTATAAATTAGGTTTGTAAACAGAAGTTTTGACCGGAACGAAGCCTTAAATCACTCACAGATCCACTGAAGCTCAATTGATCAATGCAGTTTGCTTGTGTTGCGTATGGTGTTGAGGCTAAATACTGTCAAACTGCTAGCATCGAAGCAAACTGGATGAAATATTCAAGATTGCGATACTCACAGTTTGTACGCTGTAGGTTCAGCACGAGACTTTGTAATGAGCATATCTAAGGTAGTCACGGACCATCGAGGGTGTTTAAAGAGTGGTGGGACAACCAGCAGTTGGAAGAGCACGGATTCTTAGCTCTAGCCGTGTAGAAGTCTTATTATAGGCTCTGATAATATGACAACTGCATCAAAGTCGATGAGCAAAACATCATATAAAGAGCACACGAGTGGCATGTCCGACATAAGTTTAATTTAAAATAATGAATACGACTAGGAGAAGAGAATCATATATATTGTTCCACAGTGGTGATGTAAATGTGATGACAAAGGTGTCTTTAAAACAATCATTGCTAGCTATGTATGTCGATAGAAAATATATCTTAAGCCAAAAGACACTCGATAGGAAAACAAATTTCACAAGCTAAAAGCCAAGCACTAGCACCCTTCGACCTCGGTAACGCTATGAAAGGCTTGGTTGTATAACTCGCGAGTACTCATGTACCTCTCCACGTTCATTCTCGATACGCATTTCATACCAGCTTCCATTTCCCGATGCATGATTTCAACATTCTGACACATAGTATATCCGCGTCTAGCACTGCTAAGACTTCGCAGGCTTCTTGACCCGCTTGGTTTGTTTATCCACATCCTCCCGCATCCGCTTGTACGCAGTAGCAGGATTCGAATACCTTCCCGTATCCTTATCCTTCGATCCACAAACCTTGAGAAGCTTCTTCGCCCCAGCAGACATGCTCGCGGTCTTTGAAGGGGGATCGTTGTATTTACGATATTCGTTCTCAATGGCTTCGGTAATCTCGTCATTGTTCTCACGCCATTCCGCCTTCGGACGATACCTGCTGGCTACACTCGCGGCTGTCCCACGGGTCTTCGCAATGCTCTTATCTGTTGCGACGAGCTTGCGGATGATGCCAGGGAGCTTGGGGATGTGGTCCACGATCCTAGATTGTTGTTTAGTGGAGGCAGCTACAGCGGAGGCAGCCTTCAGTTTCTTGAGCGCCTTGTCGTTCTCCCGATCATGTTCGGTGGCAAGAGACTTCGCAGGAGCTGGCTTCGGAGCATTGATGGGTGCAGATGGTGTGGGCTTCTGGATTTGGTGTGTTGCGGCGCCGACTGCTGCTTTGCCGCTCGTGCCCATACGAATATCGTTTCGAAAGGGATTTGCGGTAAGCTTCTTGCGACGAGCAATCTTTTTGGGAGGCGCAGAAGGAGCCTCGCTGTTGGAGGCAATCTCCTTTGGCGATGCGGTAGGAGCCCCATTGAAGGTGGCCTTGGTCTGAAATAGAAGCTCGACTATAGGATCAGCTTCTGGCTCTGGCGATGACTTGATCTTCTTGGTCAATTTCGTGTTCTCCCAAGGATCTTCTTGAGCAGATGCCTTTCGCTTCTGGCCTTTATCCGTGGTAGAAGCCTTGTTGTTCACAATAGGCGCCTTCAGATCCTCAGACTCCTCTAGCTCTTTCACAATCTTTCGATTTGAGCTTGACTGCGAAACGGTAGCAGGAGGGTCATCGTGGATATCGGGAAGAGTAGCCTTGATCTGCTGCTCCTCATTGTGGCCTTCAGCTTCTGCCAGGGACGTATCTGAACGTGACTTTTGAGATGAGGTGCTCGAAGAAGTTTGAGTAGAGCTAGGCGTGCTAGTGGCAGAATCAACTGAGTCAGAGGAGCGAGATGATGAAGCAGACTTGCGGGGGTCGGTCGACTTTGCGGCAGACCTCGCGGCGCGATGAATCGTGGGGGCGCGGGTGCTGAGCATGGTAGCAGTGTCAAAGATAAGTGTTATAGAATATCGAATGAGGTTAACCAGCTGTATAGGAGGGTTCCCTTGAGAGCAAGAAAATGGGTGTGCGCGAGCGTGAAGCGCTGAGGTGCACAGACGGTTGGTTGAGGAGTTGAGGGAAGACCAGGTTGATGCAGAAGCAGAAAGCGGACCTGGGGCACCTGAGTGGGTGGTTTAGAGAGACTTATAAGCTTATAGGTCCGTGGCGGAAGGCGGTTGACAATCCTTGGCAGTGAACAATAGGGACGATAATAGGGACGATGGTATTGTCTCTTACGAGGTGAATCATGATCATGACACTCTGCGAGTTCACCCGAGCATTCTACGGGTCTTAGACATAGCAAGTAAGTGTAAGAAAAGCGCCATACTATTTTTAACGCGTTAACGCGTGGGCATGAGCTCTTCACCGTGTGGCTGGTAAGCGGACACGGCCTTTGGGTGCTTTGAGCGAGCGTTGGAAGCCATCTTCGACGGCACGCTCCGCATTTTGTCGACTCTATAGAAACGAGATTTCGATCATTGAGAGCGCCCGCTAAGCTATTGAGGATGAGTCTTGTGATTCCGTACGGGCAGCTTTCTTGGTGTTATCCGCTTATTGAGAATTCATGAATGAACCTTGCTAGAGAGCTCCAAGGCTGTAGAGGATTCACATGACAAAAGCGATGCCGCTGCATATCTACAAGGAACATGACATCTCATATGCAGCGCTTACCGCCTAGCCACCTTCTGGTTCTTCGTGTAGATCCGTGGTACTACGTCAAGGATAGTACAGAAAGCGAAGCATTGTAGTTTCTGTTCAACACTTGATCGTTAATTAAAAGGTTGTTACTGTGTTCATTGCCCCAAATAAATGAGCACTATAAGATTATGAAAGTTCAAGGCTCAGACGTTACAGCTACTGCTATTAAGTAACGACTCTTGTCTTTCATGCCGCCCATTTCGCATCATAACATGTTAGTGGTGAACAGTTAGGTATCCATGGACAACCAGAGATGATGAAGAAAGCGAGTAGGGTAACAGCTAGAAAATATCGTCGACTAAAAGCTGAAAACCATTCCTCATTCTCTTCACCGATGGAGATCTCGCGATTCACACCTCCTGAATTGCAATGTCAGTTTCACAGGACTTTGGCACGGTGCAGCAAAGATGTTTCTGCCTTGAACACTGATTTACCGATGATGGCACATATTTGAAAACAACCAGAATGTTGGACGAATCGATGATCAAGGAAATGCGTGCCTGAAGCATATCATCTCTTCTCAAATCCTTACTGCCGTGGGCCACTTCAGAATAGTGAGTAGAAAATTTCCCAGCTGCGAAAACTGTTTGTCACATCGGAGGTCCACCATGTTAGCTAAGAGTCACCAAAAATACTGGACGCCACTTTCAAAATACTACACTCGACACCTCTTGGTTTACGTTCGTCTTGTATCTTTTCTATAGATATATATATCAATAGCATGTAGCATATATCCTTGATTAACGATGATGTTTCTTAGACTTCTTTAGCACATTTGTTAGAAGCCTATTTCTACAATCTTTTTGTGACTTGGCTCCTGTTGTTTTGCTGACATTTGTCCTTAGTTTTTTCTTCTTCAGAGCCCTCTTAATTCAAATTTCAAACTGTTAGCACCATCTTGCTGGGTGCTACTGTTTCCAGTCCTGTCGGAGGTGCTAACCCGTTATTGGTACCAGCTTATAGCCTCACTGATGCGGGTATTGATGTTACTCAAAATGGGTTAGACACGGTTCGGTTAGGTATGACCTTGTGTATAGCCTTTCAATCATTGAGGGCATCTACAAGCGGGTGAGAGAAGAGGAGGGCGGGCAGGAAGCAGGGGAAGGGAAAGGGAGGAAGCTCCTTGAGCAACAATAACCAGCAAGATTAATCTTCAAGGTTAGATTTCAACCGTCTACCATATCCTCTTCCGAAGGAAAATATCAATCAAGCGCCCAGTCCAGATCAAGGGCGTAGTCGAAAGTAGCCGAATGATAGGACGAAACCAAAACCAGCCAAGGAGAAGCTACCTAAGGGTTCTGTCAAACTTGGTATATGCGGTACTATACTAAAAATTCCTGATCATCCTGTAAAAACCGTCACCAAGAAGCTCTTTAGCTAAAGAAAAAGATCTGGGCGAAACTGTGTACAGTATCCCTCGCCAGCTTGCAGTGTTAACTTAACGGATCCCAACTGCACAGATAATTGTATCATCATCACCACCTCAGACTGTAGTTGTATTTCGGCCGATTACGCCTTCTCTATTGATGTCTTTCAAAATCGCGCCGTCAATTTTAACCCGCCTTCACCCACCAGAAAAAAAAAAGCCATAAATTTATGGAAATGGATGTATTTGCCAAGATTTTCCTACAGTTCAGCGAATGATTCTGGCCCGTGGATATTCGGTCCTTACTCTACTCCGACCCCTTTCAACAAGGCTACTTTCCACTTCATATTGCCCTCAACTTGCCGAATATAAGCCCTGCTTCCAATATCCTCCCCGTAATAATCGTCAGCAATGAAGCTCGACGCGTCGAGAAACAGACAGACGAAGAAACGAAAGGAGAGAATCCTAGCGATTCTGCGAACTATGTATCCAGATGCTACGTGCCTACTCCTCTGCATTTCATGTATCCGCGCTAGAGCCAGTGGAGATGGGTATTTGGATCGTATACAACTTATCCTGCAGTGTTTACGCCAAAGATGCATTAGCAGCTGACCGAAAATGTGGGTCGGTTTTATTTTAAGGGTAAGGGAGTCAGCAGAAATAGCAATGGTTATTAACACCCTGCATATATCTCTGGGGAAGATGGTGGTGGTTCTATCGCCAAGCTGCTGAAAGTATAAAGGACTATGGTGTTTGTATGAGCCACTCAGCTTGTTATGGACGATAGCAAGGTGTTTGAAAGAATTCCGTGTAGGAATTCCATGTTCTAGTATCTTAGAAGTCATAATTGTAATGGGCACGTTATTCGCAAGCACGCGAATCACACATCAATGCTAGGGCCGATGTATTGATGACATTGTTATTTACATCCTGAACAAACATTGTTTGATTGAGCCGCTGGTATATCTGGACACGAAAAATAAACAACGATAATCAACAACGCTCTACACATATCGAGTATGGTTCGGATTATCCGACTGGTCAAAGCTCGCTCTTGCACTTAAAGCATTAGAGAATACTTTCCCACCTCTCTATCGATCTCCTACCCAATCCTCCTATCAACACTCAACCACCACCACCACCACCACCACCACCACCACCACCACTCCAGCTTTTCTATGCTCAAAGACACAATGCAAACCGCTTTAATCTTCACCCTGACGCTTGGACTACTCTTTCGAGCGACAGTTTTCTTTGTACCTGCGCCGTCCCCTTCAAGTATACACGCGGAGTTTCAGTCTCTTCAGGTTATAGGGCTCATCGGTCAATTCTTGCCTCCACCAGACTTGATGAGACTGAAAGATATCAGCGAGTACATCGTGGTCGCCTGCCTTGGGAGCAGTTTGGCTTTTTCCTGGATTGCACTGTGGTATGTCATTAAAGAACAGAACGTGTCCGACCTCATCTTCTATTTAGGCATGATTGAACTTATGTTCTACACGATTTATGTAGTGAGGACCTGGTGCCTGTTGGAATGGGTTGCCTGGTTGAACTGGGTGAAATCGAAGCAGACAGCGACAAACAACATCGGCAAAGCTGAGGCAGATGTAATTTTGAGCGGGTCTGACACGGACGTTGAGGGACTTATTTTTCTAGAGGGCTAGAGGAATTTTGAGGCCGCTTTGTGGATTATGAATATGGTTTAGTAGGTGTGTACACATGACTCGGCTTTGAGATAACAGGAGGTGATGGTTCGAATAACTTCTGAATCAGTAAACGGGACAGAGAAAACCATGGCCAATGCATCTTCGAGAAGTCGTAATTGACATAGAATACTCTCCAACTTATCTCAGCTTCCTTCTACTTTAGATCCACTGTAGCTGCCTACGCCCAATTAACGCTCTGTTTCAAGATGGATATTTAGGTCGAAATACTTTTTGATAGGAGAGAGTGAAAAGATAATCACGCGTGTTCCGTTCACTAGAGTTAACCTCAAAGTCATCCGCAGAAGTGAATATTTGAAGTTTTGTGCGCAACTAAACTCTTAAAATCTTCTCCACGAACATAACGTTTCAATCAGCCCTTCCCAGTCTACTCTAATCACGCGCCATTATCGCCACCTTTCTCTTTATGTTAGGCACTAGGATTGTTAGTTCCTGAACTCGTAGGTGAGAGCTGGGAGCTGCATAGTAAACATGTACTAAAGTGTTCGGGCAGGATGACCTGCTCTGCCAAGATTTGCACGGCCAACTAAGCGAAGTACCGGTACTAGGATGTGCGCTCGGAGCGGGGTAGGTGTAAGAAAATAATTGAGCGCAACTTGATTCCAACCCCCCTCTTTTTCTGACAGCAATTGTGTGATTTTTAAGCCAACGTGAACGTTTGTGTGTATGCTAGCTGGTGCTTCACCTGGCTTTATCGCTGAGCCAGTGTTATCCACAGGAAAGATAACAGCAGAGACCATTCACTCGATTATCCGGATCGGATGACACACTTGATCAATTACGGCTAGCTTCCCATTCGGGTGGATCGACATCTACAATACAAAGAAGAACGAAATAGCACCATAGCCCTAAATCGAGCACAAAGTCTTCTCAATTCAACATCAGCATGTGGGTATCGGAGATCGAGAACTAAGACTAGTAGAGAGGGGAGTCAAGACAGTACCTAGTTCTGAACGCTATTGCGGTGAAATTACTTGAGACACGACAACGCCATGAACACACTAGAAACAGATTCCGGAAATCACACCCCTCATCCCATCCGCCATCTCTCCAATGGCCTCCTCGATGTCTCTAACATTCCACCCCACCTCTCCGTGGCGTAAGGTCTCAGTCCGCACTCCTCACTTCCTTTATCCATGCTAACAATCCTCACTAGAGCTCACCACAACGCCACCGCCTGCCCACTACTTAAGCTTCCCGGCGAGATCCGCAACAAGATCTACGTATATATCTACCCTACCAACCTGAAAGTCCTCCTTTGCGAAAAGATCGCCAACGACCATTGTCACGATGCCAATGCAAGACGTAGAACCCCATCACCACGCATCGCCCCTACGGCTTTCACAGACTTCAGCCGAGCCTTCAACGCAGACCAAAATATCCTGACCTCTCTCCTCACTCTCCCACGCGTCTGCCGTACCTTCTACACCGACACAGCGCTTCTACTCTACTCGAATACCGAGTTCATCTTCGATCTACGCGCCCACGACCGCTGTGCTGGCATGCGCTCGTGGCTCGCACATCGTTCTCCCGCGCAGAAACATGCTATCTCTAGGTTTAGCATGTACATCGCGTACTGGGCGTGGTTTGATCCCGAGGAGAACTTCCGGGGCCCGCCTGTGGTAGATATCCTGCCGAGCCTTCAGCAGCTGCGGATACGGATTATGCGGGGGATGACCGATCCGGAAGAGTTTGCGAGGAAGATTCGGGAGCGCGAGACAAAAGAGGGGGTTACTTTGAAGGTTGAGAAAGCGTGGTGCCATGATCGTTCTTGAATGGAACGACGCGCTGCGGATGCTCTAGTAATTCGAGTATAAAACGTGAAAAAGTGGCGAGGTGGTCGATATATTGTCTCTGCTTATCAGCAGGCAATGCATTGTTGCGTAATGCTTAATAGATACCAAAGCGATGAAGACTATGTACATGCTTCTATACGTCTATACAAACAATATCTACCGAATCAACATTGCCGTACAGGAAGTTCTCTCCCCATCATTCCTTACCCTAACATCCAAACCACTCCACCCAAAAACCGCAGCACTTCCACGTTCTCCACGACTCCATCCTCGCCCTAACCTCAAAATAACCCACTACACCCCTGAAAAGTAAATTCGGACCGTTCAGCGACCTACCTCACCACAAGAGTTTGACTTTACCCTTCAGATGCTGGATACCACCAGATCAACTCCAATCCCACACACACCTCGCCCCACCCAGCCCACAACCCAGTCAAAACCTCACAAACACACCTCACCCAACCAACCATTCACACGCGAAACATCTCTAAACCCATTCTCCCATTCACCCACCTATCTAAACTCTACCCAAACCACCTATACACAACCACGCACGCACACGCAGACAAACCCCATATACACACTGCGACGCCCCCTCGCAATCGATAAAAAAAGGGGGGTAAGCTCCTGCTCAGCACATCTCACTCATACAGATCCCCTTAGTAGCGCGCAAGAAGAACCCCCTCCAAAGCCCATACAAAGGCGCACCAAAGATGTAGATATTCTATACGCACACACAAGCCAATGCAATAACATCTCCGCAATCACATAATTACATTGTATCGCCTCCTTTTCTTTCTCTCTGTGTCTGCTACATGCAAGAATGCATCATCGAACGCCCCAAATGCGAATGCAAATGCATATGCACACAAGGACTCCCCAGATTTTATACGAAAGAAACCGTTACAGCCAAAGAGAAAGAATGCATATACACATTAAATAGATGTACAGGTTTGTAAGAGAAATTATAATATGCATCGCATCAAAACATGATTTTCAATCCTCATAACATCATTCATTTGATCATAGTCGGTTCCGCGAAGCCCTCGATATATCAGTACTGTCTTCGCTGTTGTCCCTGCTGATGCGCGAATCTTGCTGCCGCCTGCGCTTGATCAAAGCTCGCGCCGTACGGCTGCGTAACCGGCTGTTGCTGTTGTTGCTGCTGCATAAAGTATTGGGCCGGCATCGACTGCGGGCTCGGAGTGCCCCAACCGCCCGGCATGGGCCCCGGCATTGGAGTCATCATATTTTGTTGTGGAAAATAGCCTTGCTGTTGATACATTTGCTGCATTTGACCTGGTGTGGAGTATGCATAAGCTTGTGGATATCCTTGCGGTGTTGCCATCATGGTTGGAGTGGCGTATCCGCCCGGGGTCATGGCCATTGCCTGTCCGATTTGAGCTTGTTGACCCATCTGTTGCATCTCGATCATCTGACGTTGCTGCGCTGCCATCATTCGTCGGTCAATCTCAGTCTGCATAGCAGACGTACTCCGGTTGGCCTTCGCAGCAGCCTTCTCCTTTTCCCGATAATCTATGTAAGCGGTCAAACCCGCAGAAGATGTCTTCTGCTCCTTCTTTGATTTTTTAGACAAGTCGATAAGTGGTGTATTTGTTATCCTTGCAACCTGTTCTTGCTCGCGAGCGCTGAGCGAGGTCGGGCGTTGGTCAACAAGTAGAGAAGTTGGGCGTTGGTCAAGAAGCTGACCAGCGCCCCTTGACAGAGGTCGGCTGAGCGGACGGCTCGGTGGTCTTGCAACAGCATTGTCTGAGTTAAAGTAGTGGGACCAGTCCCCAGAATGCGTTCGGCTTATCGGAGGAGTATGCGATTTGCTCCGACCATGGGTGTAGGCTGGTGGTGTCATGGCCTGGCCAGGAGTGACAGCACGTTGAGTTACCCACTCCTCAGCCTCTAATTTCTGGGTGTTTAGTTGAGGCTGAGGCACCATACCAGGTTGCCATGCGACACTACGATTGTCTAAGATCTGCGGTGAGCCGGAAGGGGTACGCATGTGCATAGTAGGGGTTGTTCTTCCTGAGTATGACTGCCTCTTTTGCTCGCTTGGTGACAGTGCAAGGTTTTCCTTTGATTGAGAGAAAGTGCCTTCATGTACGCCTTGAGTCATAGTACCGCTGGTGCCAGGGCGTTTGTCATTTGGGTCCAATATATACGTGGGACCAAAGTCAATGGATGGAATATCCGATGTAACTTCGAGCGGCTTTATGCTAGGCTTGTAGTGCGCATCGCCAACCACTACTTCCGGTTTAGGGTTTAGTTCAGGGTTTCCTACAAATTTGAGCATACCACTTCGGGGTCGATCTGCCATTCGCCTGGCTGGCTGCTGAGGCTGTGCTTCTTCACTTATAGTGCTGGCATAGTCGGGTGTGGACGTAGACATCGCATCATCACGGCTATATCGACTGCTTGACTGGCTTGCTTGTCTCAACAACGCAGGATCGGTGTACTCTAGGCGATCGAGAGCTTCGGGATCGATTATGACGTTTCGTAAACTGTCTAGAGTTGAGCTTGTTGTTGAGCGAGTTGAGCGGGTGTCGTCCCCTCGTAGGGGCAATGACCGACCTGGTACTGGTTTACGTTGTATTTGACTCCCTTCGCTACCAGGATGCGCGTTTGGAACAGATCCGTTACCATTCTGCTGTTGCGATAGCTCAACATGCTCAGGAACGGGAGGACCTAAAGGCTGATATGCGACAGGTGTTTCTACAAATTGATCCTGCTCGACGAACGGTGACGCAGGGATAGTCGAAAGACGATTGCCAGAATAACCGGAATGGCTATTGTACGCACCTTGAGCGTATAGGTGGTTGGCATTGAAGTCATTCTGATAGGTTTCACTTTCAGCGTTCTCAGCCCTCATGCCATTGGAGCCGTCTCGATTTCTCCACGCAGCGGCGGCGCCAGCAGCAGCTATTCCTGGAGGCAGAGGCATATTTGTTGCGTCTGCTAGCTGATGCAGTGTCGCAGTGTCCATATTGGCATCGGGCTTCGTACCCGGTTGTTGCAACTGTACGGGAGGTTTCTGGCCTGGGGCGTGAGCGAAGGTAGGGGGAAGTGCTACAGGGCCTTGTGGTGGAGCAGTGGGCGCGATTTGCACTTCAGGGAGGTCGCGAGCTTCTAATTGCGATACAGGAGAATCTGGACTTGGAGGGTCATTGTCCGAGAATTCGGGTTCATCAATTGGCTTGGAGAATCCATTGACCTGACCGTTCGAAAGCGAAGAGGCTGCTACGTTGTAATCGTCGACACTCTGGAACTGTGCTAATTGGGATGATTGCTTGTATCCATTGACCTGTTCAGATACAGAGCGCTGATGACGGGGAGTCGCAAATGCGCCAGTCGGCGGCGCTGAGTCGACCCTGCGCGGCGTCTGTGGCTCACCACCTTCTGCTAGAGTCGGAGATGGCTGACGGGTTGAAGGTTGTGAATATACAGAGCCTGGCTCTTCAAATCTCAAGGTTCCACTGCGAGAAGGCGGAGGATGCGCCCGACCTTGTAGTGTGTTCCTACGTGTTCCGGCTTTGCTACGCGTGCGAGGCATTGTTGCCATGCGCTTAGATGTCAGGTCCTTCAATTGCTTGCGCCATTGCCGCTCCGACCAGCTATTACTGCCTTCGGTGTGAATAAGACTGACGACGTCCCACATCTCCAAATACCCGTACCGCCTGTCTGGTGGCATGGCAAACATGAGACCACGAGTGTCTAGGACGTCCGCAACGAGCTTGTTCGGTCGTCCGTACAAAGCGAACGTGTCGAAGACGGGAAACAGGAATTGGAGCATGATCTCAAACCCAGTGATGGCAGGGCGTGACTCTGGCATGATGAAGACAAATCCTTCGGTCGTCTGTTCGGGCTTGGAGTGAACAGTGATTTTCCCCTCAACTTTGACCAAGGTTGATTGATCAATGAGTTGCTTTGATTGTGGATAGATGGCGTAGCACGAATAGGCGTCTGTGACTGTCGCAATGGGGCGTGTCTTTTTTGTGACCTTTTTTGAGTCGTAGAATTTGATATCGCCCTTGAGTACGGTAGGGTTTCGGTTGTAGACATCCTTCTTCTTTTGGTTTTTCTGCAGCTTTGCGAATTCCTTTTCATCTGGTGGGTTTACAACACACCAACACCGGCGCCACGGCGTTCCTGCGCCAAATCTAACGCGCACCCAGTCTTCATATTTGGCACGCTGTCGGTCCAAAAGTATGCGGATATTGTTCAATTGCTTTCCCTTGCCGGCAATCAAGGCTCCGGTATATGCCTCTTGCAGCGAAGTGTGCTCGTACATGGCGAGTCGTATGCCGGCAGTCCACTGTGTGAGCGAGTTGAAGGAGTTGAAGTGGAACAGGTACTTGTTGCTCGCGGCGGTGGACACGCTCAGAATGTTGTCGAGCGTCTTGCCGTCAGATAGCGTCATCGAGGGCATCTACTGTGGTCAGCGGAGTTCTCCAAAGTAAGGTGTGCTCGTGCGCACCATGTGGATCGCAGCATCCGTCAGGTTGATGAATGTCGGCACAACCTCTGTGTCATTGGTGGATTGATCTGGATTGACCTGGTCCAATTCACTCGCGTCCCACAGAGAAAGAATGGTGCCGGCTAGTTGGGCGAAGCACTCTTGCCAGGCGCGGTCTGGAGCGGGGCGGCCACCTGCAGCTGTTAGTTGCACAACCGCGCATGATTGAAAGAATTGACGTACGAGTATCGGTATCGTGAAACTTGAGGAAGTAGCCCTCCTGGTACAGCTTGTTGGAGTGGCTGTTCAGGAACATGAAGATACGCTGCAGTTCTGGGAGAGTGTCCTGGCTGACCTCCATGACGGGCGGCTGGTACGTCTGTATCATGGACATGGGGCGCGAGGACGGCCGCGCGTCTCCGTGGACAGGCGAGACAGGGCTCGGCGAGTGTTCTTGGTTGTCGTAGCTGGTGGACGTGACGGAGAACGAGGAGGCGTTTGGTTCTTTTGCAGGCGCGGGGGCAACAGAAGGAGAGGCAGGTGCGGGAGACGCGGGGGTCGAGGCGGCCGATGCGTTGCGGCGGTGAAGTCTATTGCCTCTGGTGGTGAAGCAGCGGAGTCAGCTGAGACATTACAGCGTGGCACGCAGGAAACGTGGAACGTACCCCCATTCCGACATGAAAGAGAGCACTGCAAGCGGTCAGTGAATGTCCAAGCCGGCGTTTGCGCGCAGGGCCAGCGGGGCATGCGGTACCTCTCTTTGGACGAGCCATGGCGACTCGGGGGGGCAGGTGGCCACACGAGCAGCGCTTTTGTGAGAAGCCGTGAGGGCAGGCGCGGTCAAGCGGTGTTAAGGCGCGTGGTCTTTCTCGACTACTGGGTTCTGGGCGCGGCGGATGAAAGCGGCAGCCGAGGCACGGGCACGAGCGCAGCAAGCCGGCAGGCGCGAAAAGCGAGTGGAAGGTGCAATGGGTGCGGCGGGCGAGGCAAGGGCGAAGGGGTGTAGGGCCGTGGAACGGAGGAGCAGGCGCAACGAGAACGAGAGAGAGAGTAGCTGTGGTGCCGGGCAGCGCGGGAAGTTGTCGACCATGGATGAACTGCACGAGTGGAGCTTCCGAGAACCTGGGCACGCCGCAATGACGAATGGCCGCAGACTACGCACGTCTTGACATAGGACGGTGGAGAAAAAGGGTCTGACGGCGCTCCACGTCGTCCTTGGAAGCCGACCTTCGCCTCGCCTCGTAGAGGTAGCCCCGAGTTGGCCGGCTTTGGCGGCAGTCCGTCCTCGATATTGCGGATGGCACGGCCGTCCCTATTCTCTCGATGCAATATTGGAGCTAGCTTGCTTTCGAAGTTGGCTGGCTTGGATGCCAGGAGTCGCCCTCCGCTTACGAAGCTACTTGGCGGTGAGTGTCCAACCACGGCGAGCACTGTGTGTGTGGCCGGGCGACGCGGCGCGTCCTGGCGCTGCCGGTGCTGAGGCTGTGCGGTGCGCAGTCCTTCCCGGATAGGAAGAATGTATACAGCTGACGGTGCGGCTCACCTGCTGCTGGCATGCGCTCGACGGGCCAGGGGCTGCCGTACAGCCCGCGAATTGCTCTGCTTCCACCTGCAGGGATCTGTCGCATTGCCCGCCATGGTTGCGCCGTGAGACACGACCACGTAGTCACGTTGGCCGCCCCATCGAGACATTGCCATCCATCCTCCCGCCTTGGTTGTCTATGACGGAATGCATCGCCAGATGCACACGCGGCCCGGGGATCTTAGCTGCAGGAGCACTTGGTGGAAAGCCTAAAGTCACATGACGTGGGGAAAGCTGTCCGCCATGGGTTTGGCGCAAATCTGGAAACAGTTTAGTACCATCTCCACATAAACTAGTGCAACACCCCACTCATACCCAGTACTGTTCATGTACACTCTCTTACACCATTTCTAAACTGTTTACATCTGCATCCCACTCTCCCGCGAAAGCCATACTACTCAACATTCCAGCACTTCCATCACAACTAACAACACCATCCACAAAACAACATGCACCTAGACGGACAAACACCACACTTAAGATATCGGTACAGTTCAATTCACTCTTCCGTGCGGCTACTTGCACAGAAGGAAAGGGTATATCCATCCACCAACCCATCCACTTGCCTAACCACCATTGGAAAACGCCATCGCTAGATGCAAATAACCAGAGTACTCCTGACCCGCCGCCCATCCATCCATCCATTCGTGGAAAAACAATCTCACTCTTATCCTAACCCATAATGTACCGAAAATGATCAATGAACGCCAAAAAAAAAAAAATGCAGGTTTCGCTCTGCTACCCATCACTGTCTGTGTAGTTCTCCGATGTGTGCCACTGGATAATGCAGGGGCATGGAGAACGAAATAATTGCACAAAGGCTGGCAACGCATGGTAGTCTTTCTCGCCTGCTCAGAGAACGAGTCGAGCCAGTTTCGCGCTGCCCAGTTTCATCTTCACCATGAAACGCGGCTTCTCGCCCCTGGTTTTCTCCACCGTGACCAGTCCGCTCTTAGGAGTAGATGTATAGCCGTTTGTGAACGGCGAGTCGCCCTGTCGTTTTGTGGGACGAGGATCGATATCGGACTGCGCCTTACGCTTCCCAAGCTTTGCTAGCTTCTCTGGTGGGAGACGCAACACAACTCGCTTGCTCTTCTTCTCCTTGGGTGGCAAAGGGGATGGCTTGGCTGGCTTGGAGGGCTTCGATGTTTTGAGTTTGAGCTTCGGCGGCTTCGACGCGTCTACAGCCGTGGGAGTAAAGATAGGGCTTGGTGCTGCAGATGTTGGTGCTTGAACAGCTACTGGCGCTGGTTTTGGCGTTGGTTTAGGTTGTGGTTTAGGAGCTGGGATTGAAACTGGCTGAGGTCGGGGCGGAGCGGGGGTAGATGTCATTTCGATCCCTTCCATAGGGGTTGATGTCTCAGGAAGCTGTGTCGATGCTGGAGAAAGCACTTGGGATTGTGCCAAGGGCGCAGGTGTTGGTGCCTTCGAGCTGCTCGGAGTACCGGTGTGACTAACGGTAGCCAAAGAGCGCGGCTCAGCAACGGGCAAAGATTGAATGACGTCCTGGCTTGCGATCGGAGTAGCACCTCGCATTGGAGTATTCGGCGCAGACTCTGATGATGGACGTACTGTAGTTGCTAGGGGCGCCTTGGAACCTATTGGCGGTCCATCTGCTGGTTGACCGTCCGTAGAGTTCTTTACACCAAACTTGATCGCTATCTTTGGCGGCGGCTGTGACGGTTCTTCAGCCGCAGGAACAGGGATCTTGGGGGGGCGCAACATTCTCGTCCGAATCTTATCTCCTCGATAAAAGCGCATGCAGACTCTGCCCGTCCGAGGAGGCTCAGCAAGTTCTACTTTCCAGTAGCGCGGGTACTTCAGTGCCACAATCATCTTGTTGACCTGGTCAACAAACATGTCGCAGATGTCTAGCAGCTCAGACACAATCTGCAGAGGCATCCCATTTGCCTTGAGTGCCTCCTCTAGTGCATTTTTCAAGGCTTCACTCTTGCCCAAATCAGTCCTCAGCGCACGGAGGGCGCCATCCAGCTTGGCGCGATCTTGCTTGTCTTTACGGATCTGGCCCTCATCGTGTTCGTTACCAAGCACGAGGAGGCCATCCGTTGCCTCACGCTTCCTGAGGTCGTCTAGAATGATTGCGTCACCAACCGCAATCTGACCGATAGCTAATCCAATTATACGGAGCAGTTGAGCTTTGAAGTACGGGGATGGGTCCGCATAGAGCTCGTGGATCATGTACTTGGTGACATTGTCTTTCTTGCAAAACGCTCCAAGGCGGACAAGGCACTCCCAGGCTTTCAGTCGAACGTTCTCTGCGTTACCTGTCTGACTGTAGAAGAGGAACTCAGAAATCTTCAACGGCTTCATACGGTTCATCATGAGCCGAACATCGCAATCGAGTGCGGTCGTTGTAAACACGTTGTTGTATGATGGAATCCATTCGTCGAGGCGCTTGTGGCGATCGATCTCACCCATTGCCTTCTTCCTAAAGTCGATCTCTGCTGCCTGTTCCGTGAGGGTCAACAAGCCGTTGTCCTCGGATATCGGATCAGCGAGACAGTCAGCTAGCCCTCGCATAAGCGTGGCAAGGTAGTAATCGTCGCTAAAGTCATTGCCCCGATTGTCGTTATGGCGGATGATATCTAACAAGAATTGCTTGACTTCTGCAGGCGTTCTACCGTCACCCCCCTTCACCTTACCAATAGCCCGGGGGATAGCGCATTGAACATTGTAGAGAGCTCGGTCGCTGAAGTCGTTCGGCTGCGTCATGTCCGAATTGGAAACGTAAAAAAGCTTTTGGAAAGCCTTTTTGAGGTGGTATAGCCCAATAAGCTCCACCGGTCCACCCACATGATATTGATTCGCAAGGACCTCAGCCGCCATCGTTCGAATGCCATGGAAATACCGGGCATCCATGAGCGTCTTCACAAGGAAACTAGAGATGATGCCGTGGCCTTGTTTCCGAGCCAGATACTGAATAGATTCAGCCTGTGCAACAACGTCCTTATCCTGTTGCAGTTGCGATACGAACATATAGGAGGGCATATCGGTGATGGAAATGCGAGCGAGCCACTCAAAATCCGCGTCTACTCGGATGTATTCGTACGCTTCGTTCTCCATCCTTTGCTCGTCTTCCGTCGACCAGTCCTGGATCTTCCATTCCTCAGCTTCCTCAGAATTCAGAAAGAGATCGCCCAAAGAGTAGATAGTGACTTCGTCTTGTTCCCCAGACGCGTCAGCTCCTTGCGCCTGAGCCTGTCGTTCCTTGTTCAACTTGTTGCGTTTGATGCGCTTGTACTTAGTGTTGTAGGGAATTTCGGCTCTTACGTTCGACGAATTGATCTCAATGATGTGCTCGTATGGTGTTCCATCTGCCTCGTGTATTCGAATAGTCATAGGGCCGACAAAAGCTGGCAAGTCTGAGTTTGGCTGAAACGCTCGGCTCCTCTCCTTGGCTTCGCGCATGAAATCGGTCGAACTGAGCGGTTCATCATGTATCAGTCCGCTTTGCGATTGCCTGATAGTCAGATTCACAGTCTGTCTCTTCTTGTTGAATGTCGGATGACATTCGAATATCGGATAGCCGGACTGGTACACCCACTGCTTGAAGAAACTATCGAGTTTCTGATGACCCACCTTCTCACAAAGTGAGAGGAAAGCATCAGTGGAAATTGCGCCATTATTCAATGATCCACCAGCCCGGTTCAACAAAAGTCGATATAAGCATCGATCCACACCGTTCTTTCCGCTCGTCTTCACGAGACGGTTATGAAGGATGGATAACACAGCCAAAGCTTTGAGGTCCATGAATTCTTGCGCACCAGGGTCCAGATGGATGTATCGGCCCAGTTCATGTAACGAGGGCCTCCGCACGTCCATTCGCAGGAGTCTGTCCATGGCTGCCTTCTGCCGAAATCGATGGTCATTACGCCCTAGTAGATCGCGGAGGTAGTATTCGGTCATGAACCACGATGCCCCCACTATAATCCAGTGATCGCGAGGTTCCTGTGCAATAACATCCACGCCGATCCACTGACTGGCCACGGCATGTACTAAAGTCCGTGTGGTATGTTCCAGCGGTTCCCAAACATTTTCTGGATACAGTAACCGAGAGCTGCAAATGGTGAGGGCCATGGTATGAGCAGTATCGTAGGGCAGGTCGTCCACAAACACAAGCTCATACGACTTTCCTAACCTATACGTTTGGTAACAATCCACAAAGCTGTCCAGTGTCCTAGGTATCATCATAGCGCTATTGCTGAGTTCGTCTTCCTTCCCTGGCAGACAGAAGGCGTGCACCCGTACGGCTTGGTCTTGTAGACGGTCGCCCTCTGACTCAGTACGAAATCGCGAAAGATCTACCTCTTGGAAAGGGCCTATTGTGATACCTACATGCTGCGGGAGGATACCTCCTCCGGTGATAGGGTCAATCCTGAAGCTTGATGTGGTTCGAGTAGGGTCCTTAGGGTCGACGATCTAGAGAAGTCAGCCTATGTGCCAGTCGCGGAGCTGAAATCTTACAGTGTCAGTCAGCTCACCGGAGCAGACAGCCCGCATCTCCAACGCCCGTTCCTCCTCAGTCAGTTCATTGTCCTCACTAGAACCGTCCAAGACGCTATCAGCCTTGTGCACGCCGTTCGCTTGCGGTCGGTTGTCAGAAGCGGAGCTCTTCCCAAGGGCATCCGCCACAGTGCGCGGATAGCGAACGGACAACTCGAAGGGTATTCGCGTATTCCCGTCATCGACGCAAGGGAACAAAGAGGAGGCAAAGCCAGGGACCAGGGTATTGCGGGTGTAGACGTGAGGATAGCGCGAGTCGCCCTCGCCGGTGCCGACGAAGTGCAGGCCATCGCGGAAGTCGTCCAAGGTGTATTCAATCTCCACTACCAGCGCATCGCATACAAGTTCCTGCGAACCCTGCTGTCGCCGCGTCGAAATCTTCAACTCTGGAGGCAAGGGTATCTTCAATTCTTCTTCGATGCCGATCTCATGGCGGCCCACGCGGTTGCGCAGGAAGTGGTACTGGTGGAGGGTGTGTTGCGCAGGCAGGCCCAGGTAGTCGTACTGGTCGTGGTACTCGATGTTGACGTTGCGGCCCAGCAGGCGCACGCGGGTCGGCTTGAGCTGGCGACAGCTCAGGTGGATCTCTTTGAGCTTGGGCGACTGCGGCTGGACGGTGATTTGCGTCTTGCCTTTGAGGAGGCGTGGGCAGAAGCTGAAGTCGAGCTCCAGACGCTGGCTTTCGACGGTAAAAGCGCTGGCAAGCGCGGGATCTTCGCCTCCGTCGTCCATGGGGTGCGGCGGGTGCAGGCGGCCCTGCTGCGGTGGTTGGGTTGGCGTGGAGGCAACGGGCGCGCGATGCTGTCGCGCTGCCAGGTCTGTTGCCGAGAGCTTGAGTCGGCGTTGCGAACGGGCCGGCGGGCCCACTTTCCTTGGCACCGCCCACGCCTGCCAACCACGGCGTCTTTTACTTTGGTCTCCATATGGAGTACAGGTCCGAATTTTGAAGCCCAAGGAAAGCGATGAAGTATGGGGTGGTTCGATTTAGGCCGGGAAGTGTAGTGCTCTGGACGTCATGTTCGTCTCCAAACCAATCAAGATCCTGGTTTTTCAAAATCTCTCGTCACTAACACGTTCAATCGATGCCGTTCGAGGCTCAACACCCATACTGTTCTCATCACATGCTAAAATGAATAGAGTAATCAAATTCGATCATTCATATTATTCGGTCTTGCATATAGACAGCGCATCAATGACAACACCGCAAAGGGTTCGCACTCCCACACCCACCATCCCTTCCCACTTGGTCCCGTCCAACCTCTATTGGCTCCCCAACATCTTCTCCTTCTGGAATGTAATCTCACACCTATGCGACCTCGGCGCAATCAAGAAGAAATTTTCAAATTCCATTGTGTCAGGCGTGGTCCTCGCGCCCAGCTTAATGCCCTTGCACTCACGGAAGAAGAACGCAACCGCGTATCGCAGCTCCATACGTGCAAGATGAATGCCAACGCATGACCGTGCTCCAACGCCGAAAGGGTGGAAGGCGGTTTTGGCGTCGGGTGTGCTGGCTTCGGCGGGGCCGCCTTCTTTGGTAGGCAACCAGCGGTAGGGGTTATATCTTGGTGGCTGTTAGCATCGTCGAGAGGAGGGCAAGAAATGGATGAAGTTGGGAGATGGAAGAGGCGGACTGGCACTCACGTCAAAGGGTCGGACCAAATATTAGCATCGCGGTGGAGGGTGTATGCTTGTGTGCTGACGGTCGTTCCCTGCGCAATGTAATAACCTCCAAGCTGGCTTCCGCCCTGAGGTACAACGCGAGGCAGACTGCTAGGTGCAGCACCGTACAAGCGGTGTGTTTCTTCGATGACGGCGTTCAGAAGGGGGAGATCAAGGAGCTCGTTCTCGGTGAATCCTTCGGGAAGCTTAGCAACCTCCTCCTCAAGCGCCTTCTGCAGTTCCGGTCGTTGAAGAACAGCCCAGGTGAGGTATGTCATGGTAACGCCGGTCGTGTCAGTTCCGGCGATAATCACGTTGCTAGCTTCGATTCTAACGTCCATATCGTCAATGGTACCTTCGCCTTCCTTTTCGCAGTCTTCAATGACTTTGGCAAAGACGTTCTTTTCGCCCGAGCGGGAACGGGCCAGTTCCACGGCGCGGTCGGCTCCACGGAAAATGTACTCGTTGCAGTTGAAGATTTCTTGAACTGCCGGAATAGGTACGAAACGGAAGATGCGAAGCAGTGGGAGCTCGACCATGATACCAGCGGCCATAGTGAGTTTCTTCAAAACGCGGATGAACTGGTTGGCCTAAAGACGACGTTAGTCTATGTGATTGCCTCTGGACCAAAAACTTTACCTGGCCGGTCTGTAACATGTTGAAGGATTCTCCAAAAGCAAGGTGAGCGGTGACATCAGAAGCTAGCAGCATCCACCAGTGGTACACATCGGCTACATCTTTGGTGGCATCTTTCTTGATCTGTGAAACACTAAGCTCGACCTTCTCACGAACAGTCGGCTCCCAGTGTTCGAGGAGGTAAGAACGGCTGAAAGATCGCGACAAAAGCTTCCTTCTAGGGCCATGTTCCCTTGGGTCAATCATGGTAAATATGCCTGCCTTCGGGAAGTTTGCAAGCTCCTGGTACCACTCACTCTTCAGATACTTGGTACCGATCTTATGAATCTCCCTGAAGGCATCAAGGTCTGCTACTGCGACTTCAGTTGGAGACAGTCGTACGATAGGTCCGTACTGCTGGTGCAAGGAATCAATGTAGAATGATCGCTGGCCGGTCATGACTGCGCGCTTGAGACGCAGGTGGGTAAACCGAGTATGCCATGGCCCTGGAAGACCCCGCGTAGGGGAAGTTGAAGCAATGTAGACAAACTATACAAGTCAGTACGGAATATTCAAAAGGCCTTGAAAGTACCTACTCTCAAAACTACTGCGACTACAAGCGCAATTGGGATGAGCGACGGTTTGAGCCATGAGGGCAAGAAGGGAGCGCCTGGCTGTAGTTGTGCCATCGTTGTCGTCTCAGCGAGTGTAAGATCCTTTCTTTATCCTTCGCAGATAATCATATATGTGACTGGTACCTAGCCTACGTGATCGAGGCAGCCTATTATGGGGATCATAAAGCCATTTGGTAAGGTACTAGCGGACTCATCGGGGATCCGAAAGCGTTGCCTCGCGCTCCGAGCTCCGACTGTGCAGCCGTACCGTGTAATTTAAGGCAGTAACGAGCGACCTAAAGTAGGTTCTACCAAAGGGATGGGTTCAGTGTTTCTTTTCTGGTCTAGGTCCCTGGCGCTTCTCTCGGATAGCTCGCGTCCCTCAGCACCCTTGGCGGTCAGTTGCCCTGCTTTTCCAAGAATTCCGTGCGTACGCTGGCCTAATGCTTGATTAACCTTATTAACAGCCTCATTCATCGTTAACAAAGTGATGGAGTTTTATGCCCTAAGTTTTCGCTCTGTAATCGTGCCCTGTGGTTGCACTCTGTAGTTATACTCTCTGGTTCTCCCTACACTCTACAGTATCAATCTATCCTCGATAGTTTGTTACCCCAATTTCGCCATCACTTAGCGAGTTTACTTCTAGCACTTACGAGAAAATCTATAGTTATCGTAATGACGCTCTGTGCCCTGTTCTTCTTAAAGCCTGGTTTGAAGCGTCCCCTCCTACACCTCCACCTCAGCCTCTTCCTTACAAGGAACGCAGTGACTGTATTGGGCTTTGAGCAACGTTCACGCCACTATTACGCTGCGAGCAATCACCGGGACACATGATACGGCTCTCCTATCCGCGAACGAAGGCGTGCTTCTTCGGTGCTGACATAGGCAATCACCGCATGCATGCTGGAGCCCTTACGAAAAGTTATTCTACAATTGGTGTAGTACCGCAAGTGGATTCTTACTAGCCGAGACGGTTGGGAATAGATCATGATAGGAATGCAGCGGGGAAATTGACGGGTTGCGGGGATCCATGGCGGACATGGTGGTCCCTGCGCTAATTCAAGCTCCCGCTCCCGAACGCTTGATGTTGTGCACTCGGGCGAACTGCGCCGCTACCAAGGAATATAGAATATAGAGTTCTATGCAGATGTTGTGTATGGTGTTACATGTGTCAGTAGTTATTGATGATGTCATCTGTACGTAGATCCTCGGAAGCGCCCGTCAAAGCATCAGCACATCATCGCGGCTATAGCACCATGGTAGGGATACGTACCACAACACTTGTAGACCGTTGTACCTGCTACATATGGCACGCTCACCAAGATTGCTACGTAGAGAAGCGATGGGACTACCTAACATACGAGCTTCCTAACCCAGACAGCCCCATGTCCTGGATAGGATCGCTTCTTCCGACTTTCGTACCTGTTGGTACTTCATTGGTTGTAGTAGAGTTCGCGGTATGAGACCGGTATCGGTAAGTTGTGAGTCCGACACCTGGGTAGCCTGGCGATATGAAATCCTGTAAATGGAATGTTACCCGGGAACCCCGAGCTTGGCGGAGCCCGTTTCTGGAGGAAACACTCCACTGCCACTCGCTTGGCTGACGTCCAGCTCTCGTTGTGGTTCTTCTTCAGATATTGTTGGAACCTATCACAATTTTTCGTCTTGAGGGGGGCACTGGCAGTCGACCCCCTGCGCCGAGCGGTTTTATATCCCTGTCGGTCTGTGAGGCGAATAGGCGGTTATACTCAACTAGAATAGCACTACGTTGTGGCTCGAAGATACGGTGGTTCAATGGTAGATGCGCGTGTATCCAATTGAGAGGAACCGCAATTTTGCAAAGAGCGCAGAAAAAATGGCCATAATTAGATAAGTAATGGAGCCATGGTTCTGCAGAGGCCAGAATATGGCCAGCCCGGAGAGGACTGCTTTCGCAATGAGGATAGGAAAAAGAGGGCAGTATCGGCGTAAACATACCTGCACCGGCTTTAAGGGCGAGTCTTCTGTATGTATATTCTATCGAAGAAACACCCCTAGCGCGACTGGAAAGAAAAGGTCGCATTGAGCAGTTCCCTAGTTCTGTCCCCATTCGTATCCTTGCCCTCTGGTCAGAGTAATGAAGAGAAAGAAGACATCTTTTGTTGAGTTCGAGTAGCAACTATACACTGATACTACAAAGGAAAAGGACCATGGACTGCTTTTGAACGAATGCAGTGGAATCAAATCATGCATGTAGGTGAGCGCACCCAAAGACCTACTTTTGTGTTATCACACTAGACTAAGGTATCGACCCCGAGGTAGAGAACTTCGCAAGTGAACGGGGAGTTGCAAGTACAGCATCATCTATGATTAAAATAGATGCTTAGTGAAGATTCCCAAGGCTCGTTTATTTTTTTTACATAGCTCGAAGGCGCAAGTGTGCGAAGTCACCAATCAACATCTGGCCAAGGATGCCCCAAACGACATCAATGTGCACATGAATGATGCATCAACTACCCTTGATTCAACGGAAAGCAAAGGAGAATATCCACTAGCCTCCTATCTGGACTAGCCACCTCTTCATATCTATCATCAACCCGTCCACAAGGCTCTCTTCGACCACAGTGTCCTGCCATGTGCAGGTGACAACTAGTTCCTGGTTCTTTACTGAAGAGATACCTAAAAGAAGAGCAGCCACCGGTATCTCTGTACTTAGAGTGAACTGCGCGCGGCGGATGCACCAATTCGTTGCAGCACTTTCAGGATCAAGTGTATCCTTCGTCGGCTCTCCATCCAAAACACCGAGGTTGGTAACGAACCAGGAAAGTTTGCGAGATTTCTTGATGTCTCGCAGGAATTGCTTCTTCCAGTTCGGAATAAACCGTGCGAGACCAAGGACATCATTATGGAGACCCATTTTTAGCCTCTTAGCTATTTCGCTCCGTACACGTATTGCCGTGGACCACAATACATCTAAGAGCTCTTCGGAAAGGTTACTGCTGGTTGAACTAAGCTTCAAACTGGAGCGAATTTTAGCCAGAAGTGTGCTGTCGAACTCATGTGTCATAATAGAGACGTAATTGCTGATGGTTCTCGAAGGGTCCAACCATTCAAAAGCTTGAGGATGCGAAGGAACAAAACGTCGCTGATCGATAGCCGTACTGCTGGCGAAAGCAGGTGCTTCTTTAGCATTGATACGTGAAGCCAAAGATATCAGTACTATGCTATTCAACAGGCCAGTGAGTGTTGTCTTCCGGTCATGACAGGCAACCACAACCTTAGACAAGACGCTGTGTGGAATACTCATAGTTTGAAACCGTGTCTTGTAAGGAAGTGTCTGGATTGGTGCCCAATCCGCTTGGGTCGCTCGTGGGAAGATTGATGGTGGTTTATAATCATTCCAAGCTTCCTTCAGCACGAAGAGTGGACCGACAGGAAGTCCTACTACTTTTTCGATCGGCGGAGGAAACTCTTTGGAAGAGTCAGGAAAATTTATGACGTGATTCATTGGAGTTTGTAGTGAGCGACCCTCATTTGGCTTCATGAGCGCTTCGAGTAGGAGTTCGTGAAATATTTTCCCACTCATTCCATCGCAATGGGGATGATTCCATGTAAAAAGTATGTCAAGAAAACCAGACTTAGATTGCTGTATGACTAGTAATCTCCACCCTGGTCTAATGTTGAGTTTGAAGAATCTTGTATCCAGCTGCAAAGCAACGATCTTTTGTATGTCCTCGTCTCTATCAACAGAGTCGTCTAACGATATCCATTGAACATGTTCGCTTAGATCAACGGATCCAAGTTGGATCCAGAAAGGTTTGGTAGTATCTTCGCCAGATATACCGGCTTGCAGCGTAGGTGCCTGTGCAAGAACACGTCCGATGGCCATGTTGAGAGTGTTCTTTAGGTCGGTGCGAGCATCGTGACCCGTGAGTGTGGTCGGGATTTTATAGCGGCAGATAACAGATGTGCCACGATACTGATCGAGTGTATATCGAGCAAGCTGGTAGAGCTCACTAGGTTTATCAGCTCACAGCCTGATTCTGATATGTACGAGCACTCACTTATAGCTCAGGGGTCGGATCATGGCCGGAGGTTGGCGTTCTAGTCTGAGCGACTTATGTAGTGAAAAGTCGCTGTAGGATTTGCGTTATGAGGCGACAGGGCTAACAGGACGGTATGTACTAGTAGTTTAGTTGAAAGGTAAGTGCGTCGAGATAGATGTCCTTATAGCTGACGGGTTATACTACCCGACAATGCGGCGTAGTCAATGGATGTGTTCTTGGCCCTATATTTCCGAATACGTCTCACATGACCTTTCGCCTTACTACGAAATCAAAGCTTTTGCCAAATGTAAGCCATATGCACTATGGTGACACCTAGGGTAGAACCATCCTTTTGACGTGAGAGTGAAGGACAAGCGGCAAGGAAGGGAGGAAAGGCGGCGAATTAGTCATCTTACCATCCCAATCTCGAACAGGCAAAAGCTTTGCTTGGAAAGTGACTCGACACCACGTCCTTCAATTTTATTCAGATCCTTTCGAAACTTATCTGATCCATCCTTTTTCGTCTGCTTAACTCGTACGTTGATCGCAAGATGCAAGTCTACGAGCACCCCACATCATCATCACCCCTCCAAGTAGCCCTTAAAGCCACCCTACCCCACAGTATATCCCTCGTATACCGCACAAAACACCCCAACCGTACCAAAGACGCACACGTTCTTGCAACATTTTCCCCCAACACCCCTTCCGATTCAATTTCGCAATGTTGGGCTGCAGCCTATCTCGACCGCTCGATGCGCCCAGAAACCGAACTGTGGATTTTCGCTACTGGAGAAATCCCTGGACATCATGCATCACCTGGGAATGAGAAGGAAGAGTTTTGTGCGGACTGTAAAAAGGCCGTGTTGTCATTGGTGAACTACATGTCTACCTTGCCAATCCCACCCTTACACCCAGAGAACGAGCCCGCGCTTGAGCTAGCCAAGCAACATGAGAAAGAATATCCCCAAAAAGGACCAGATGCGCAATATCCACCGAGCGCGGGCTTATATATGCGCCATCTCCTTATTCCGACCGTCGTCACATTGGGCGCTTGCCACCAGCAAGTTGTAAAAGTCTTGTCCGAAGCTGGCTTTCTATGCAGAGAATTCCCCGGGCATAATGCAGACTTGAACAAGTTCTGGTTCAAGATATCTGATTTGCCACGCACAAGAGACTTGCCCGAAGAACTGCGCTGGGGCTTGATGCGCGAGAAAGATCTAGCAATCGTGCAAGCACGAACATCTATCCCTCGAGCTACACGGACTCTACTGAGTTTGCAAAGTGTGGGAGTTTTTGAAAAATCCACGGACAGGCCGGTTGCATGGACGTTCATGGGATTGGATGGATCACTGACAACGCTGCACACGGAGCCTGAATGGAGAGGAAAGGGTATCGCCAAAGCAGTGGCTGTGAAGATATTTAAAGAGCATGCGCCTGGGCTTGCAGTCGATGAAGACGGAAACGCTTGGGCACATGCGGACGTATACAAGGGCAACGTGCAGAGCGAAAGTGTATGTCAGAGTTTGGGTGGGAAGGCTTCGGTTAAAATACTGTGGGTTAGGATAGACATTGCAAAGAAGGGCAGTTGAGAGCACAGATGGTATAGTGTGGCGTTTTATATCGGGTGTGCAGTGCAGTAGGAGGTGTTGATATCTGAAAGTTTTGTTAGCCTTGAACTGGTTATAGATTCTCGCAAAGTGGAATAGGATATGGTGCTCATGAAAAAATTAGAGTGTTGCGTTTTTAATCCTCATCGAAGGAACTCAGGGTTAAAAATGTATAATCATCGCGAATGGGGTAAAAAGGAGTGTGCTTACCTTTGTGAGAAAGTTGTTCCCATGATGCCTGTCAATGTGAGCACCACGCAATGCTGGACAATTGCTTCGAGGTTTCATGTTTTCATGTTCTCGTGGACTGTCCTAGCTCATAAAGCCGTATGCCACATACAGTGGTCATGTTGGTATCTATTAAGCAGCGCCATCGTCAGAAGCGATAGCTTAGTCAAACAGACCGAAGCCCATGTCGGCGTCACTGTCCTCCTCCTCTTCCTCTTCCTTCTTCTCCTCGGCAGCCGGGGCGGCGGCGTCACCACCAGAGGCGGCAGCGGCAGGAGCAGCGGCAGCATAGGCCTCGGGGTTGGCAATGCGGTCCTTGAGCTCCTTGATCTCCTCCCACTCGTACTCGGTCTCAATAGCAACAGAGATAATCTTCTTGTAGGAGTTGACGACGGAGTGCATGACGGAAGGCAGAGTGGGGTAGTTGACAGCCAGGGAGATACTGGCAATGGTGGAGATGGCCGAAGAGAAAGCCTTGAGCAGCTGGGACTCCTCGATGTCCAAGACGGAGGAGTCGAAGGTCTGGCCGTTGTCGTAGATCTGCGCGATACCCATACCGTAGGTGAAGGGAGAGATGTTCAACATGTTAAGGAGGGTAGCCTCGGAGGCACCGACCTTGTTACCGGCCTCAACGAGCTTAAGATCGGTGGTAATTTCGATGGTACCACGGGCAATCTTGGTGGGGACACCGAGAGCCTGGAAGAAAGAGGTCTTACCGGGCTCCATACCGCTGCAAAACCGTTAGTATAATCCATCGTAAGCTTCGAGGTTTTATCCTTACGTGTTTCCGGCGGGAACGAAGACATCACCGGGGGCGACGGCACCGGCACGGGCGGGGGCTGCGACACGGTTGGAGAGGATCTTCTCACGGATATCCTTAAGGTCGGAGTTGGTGAAGACGAAGCCGACGTTGCCTGCAATGGATTAGTTGCTGAAGTGCGTAAACAGCTGTGTGGTGAAGACGGACCCTTGACGTGCGGGAGCAGACGCTCGTACTCAGGGAAGTCGCCGATGAGGCCCTTCAGAGCGCGGCGCACCATGGTGTTCTTGCCCATGAGAACGACACCCTCGCCACGGAGCGACTGGCGGATCTCGTGCATCTGCTGCGAGGAGACATTGTCGACGGTGACGATGAAGATGCTCTTGTACTCCTCGAGGAGGGTCTTGAGCTTGTCGAAGTAAGCGACCTTGGATTCTTTCTTGCCCCCCATTATGATCGTGTTGACACAATAGGATCTTTAAGGACTTATTGCGGTTCTGTGGTTTGATGAAGTTGAGGAAGTCGTGATGGAGAGGATGAAAATCGCCGTGGGAGCAGGCCCGTGCATCTACGCGAATGCGCTAATGCTACATATAGCTAGCCCACTATCTGAGAACTTCTTCGGGTGCATGCTGGTGACTAGAAAGTATCAACGAGACAATGACATTACCGTACCAATGCTTGACCGCCTGTACACGGGCTGTTGGTGATGTGCATGAGTGGCTACTCTTCGGTGCGACAGGTTCCCAACTCGTCGTGCAATCCTCTACTGGGGCTACATCAATTTGGACCCCAGAAGCTCCGACGCCTGAAGTGAAGGTGCGTAACGAGCTTCTTGAAACATATTCTGCGAACTTGGGTTTATCCTACATATCATCCCTCTAGCATGGAAACTAAAGAAACCAGGAGCCTGACCGTGAGGAAGAACATGAAGGCCCACCTGGAAAACGGGTCAAACTTACGCCAGTGGCAGAACCGAAACCCAACATATCACATTTGAAGACGACTAAGGACGGCAAATATCTTGTTGTGGTGACCGCTGAGGACAAGTGTATTCGAGTTTTTCACGCTGATGATCAGTGTCGTTTGCAGCAATTAAGTCAGAGGTTGGTGCTCATACCGCTTTCGCTAGTACCAGACCACTCACTCTTCAAGATGCATGGCGAAACGTCCATCCTCGATTGCTTTGGCTACAGATGACACCACGATTTTGTGTGCAGACAAGTTCGGAGATGTTTATTCTCTGCCTTTGCTACCGTCCCCTGAAGACGAACAGGCTGTTACTCCGCAGCCCAAAGAGGAGCAGAAAAAATTTGCTCCCTCTGCCAACGTCCTCACAGTGCATTCTGGGAGAAACCGCAAGGCCTTAGAGGAACAACTAAAACAAGCCGAAAAAGGACCAAAGCAAGCGAAAGAAACACCAAAGTTCAAGCATGAACTGATATTGGGCCACGTATCGATGCTCACAGATGTCGTGTGTGCCACGGTCGGCTCCCGTAGCTATATACTGACGGCCGACCGAGACGAGCATATTCGAGTATCTCGTGGAATACCACAAGCACACGTTATTGAAGGATTCTGCCAGGGCCACGAGGAGTTCGTCAGCCGTCTGTGCATCACAAAGTCAGGACATCTTGTTTCTGGTGGCGGAGATTCACATCTATATGTTTGGGACTGGCTGTCTTACCACCTTTTAGAAAGAATACCTCTTCAAAGTGCCATTGCAGAGTACTACAAAGGGCATCCGCATACTAGTGGAGCGGCAGAATTCAAGGTTGCTGTTGCTGGGATATGGTCGGTTCCAAACAGTCAGCAAGATGTACAGTCCCAATGCCTACAATTCACTCCCAAACGCTAATGTCTTGCAGGCAGATGAGGTTTTGGTAGCCTGCGAGGGAGTTCCAGCGCTGGTGAGCTTCAAACTCAGCAGCTCCCCAACAGTAGGAAAGGTGCTGCCGTTGGACGGTAATGTACTCGATTTGGCATTCGTTGATTTGTACGGGGGCGGGATTATAGCTGCAGTCTCCATTGATCACGTGCACCAGCCAGGGTCTACACAAGAGATTCGCAAGGAGCCGGTAAGCGATGGTATCAAATTTCTGGTCCTGACAAAGCTAACACACTGGTAGGGGACTTCGCGGTTGCAGTACCTTTCCAACAACAATTCAGGAGAGTGGCAGGAAGACAAGACCCTAGCAAAGGCGCTCGAAGGATTCAGCCAGACGACTGCAGGCACTGAGAGTGACAAAGCACTTCGAGATCTGCTGTACGGTGTAGAGAACCTGAGGAAGCGTCCAGGCGCGGAGGATTAGGCAATGCGGCTTATGGTCGGTTGCCGAGGCATGACGTGATGCGCGCGCAAGCTGTCTCTGCGCAAATTGTCTCTGCAAGGTATTTTGGAGTGTCTGAACGGCCAGCGCGACGCCGCAGCGTGACAAAACAAAGTCCGTAGCTTTCTCAAAATAGCGCAACAGGCGAGTACACATTGCAAACGCCATCCGCAGCAGGGTAGGCGACGATTTCAAAGGTGGGCTGCTGTGGGCCGGGCGTCGAGTCTCGGCGTCTGCTCTTAGAAATCTAGTGAACCCTGGGCTTGCTTGCTCGCAAATCGCCATGGCGTGCGACTTTGCCCGGCCCCGGCGCGCTATAACACAATTTCTTCCTCTGCCATCACCGTCGCTGTTGCTGTAGCACTAGAAGTACCCGTGTGCGAGGACCCTCTGTCGTTGTCTCGTCATTCCATCTTGCCGGCAGACGCCATATTAATCAATCAGTATTACGTTGCGCCCCTCCAGTAAACGACCCGGCCTCCTAAAGCACACGTCCGATTCTCGACCAGCACTTCGCCGATAAGCAAAGCTGGACTGCTGAAACATCTTTTTCCAGTGCTTTCTGCGCCAATCACCTTTCTTAAGCCTCTGCACCGCCGTCAGCGCCGCCTCCAAGCCCATCTCTAGCGACTCAAGCCATCACTCCCGCACCCGCACGCCCGCACCAGCTTCCAGTCTCCCCACCAACCGCCAAAGTGTTCGCCTCAGTTTTCCGCCGCGCGACCTCTACTCGTACCTTGTCCCTTTTCTCCGTGCCCCTCGCTGCCGCCGCCTCAACCCAGCGCGCATCACCCACCGCGGGGCTATCTTCTGCTTCGAAGCAGACCTCGACACCTCAGGTAGACGTGCGGAGGATGCATTCGAAAGTAGTCAGTAAGTTGTGTCCCAATGCACCTTTCAAATGCTCTGCTAACGCGACTTGCAGTCATCGGGTAAGTTCGACGCGTCTCGTTGTCCCGCTCTCGCGTGCCCCACCACACATCAGGTATCATGATATTGTCTAGGCGCCATGCTAACTCGCGTGTAGCTCTGGGCCTGCAGGCCACACCGCAGCCATCTATGCTGCGCGTGCTGACTTGAACCGTAAGTCTACCTATTCGTGTTGCTGTAACGCTGCTAACGACCTCCAGCCGTCATGTACGAGGGCTTCCTCGCGCTCGGAATCGCAGCAGGTGGGCAATTGACCACTACCGACGAAGTCGAGAACTTCCCTGGGTTCAAGAACGTCCAGGGAGGTAAACTGATGGTATGTCGAGCCGCTTCACGAAATTGTATTCCACCCCCACTAACGCGATGCAGGATCAAATGCGCGAGCAGTCTGAAGCCTGCGGCACCGAGATCATTTCCCAGACCGTCGCGAAGGTCGACCTCAAGTCCCGCCCTTTCAAGTACTGGCTACACCCCATGGGCGATGACGAGTCCATCGAAGAGGAGGAGCACACAGCCGATTCTCTCATTATTGCCACTGGCGCAAAGGCCCGCCGGCTAGACCTCCCAGGAGAGACCAAATATTGGGGCAACGGCGTATCAGCTTGCGCCGTCTGCGATGGATCTCTTCCCATGTTCCGCGACCAAGCCCTTGTCGTCATCGGCGGAGGTGACTCTGCGGTCGAAGAAGCGCTTTACCTTACCAAGAAGGCGAAGAAGGTCACCGTCTTGGTGCGACGAGACAAGCTTCGGGCTAGCAGGACGAACGCACGACGATTGACTACGCACCCAAAGATTGAGATCAAGTACAACACCAGCGCGGTAGAAGTTAAGGGCGAGGAGAAGAAGAACGGTCTGATGACGCAACTTGTCATCAAGAACAATGTTACCAAGGAAGAGCAGACCATTGACGCTAAGGGATTGTTCTATGCCGTTGGCCACGATCCTGCGACTACGCTTTTCAAGGACCAGCTTGACATGGATGAGGATGGCTACCTGATCACGGAACCTGGACGCGGTCTTACGAGCGTAGAAGGTGTTTTCGCTGCTGGTGACGTCCAGGACAAGCGATACAGGCAAGCTATTACGAGTGCAGGTGGGTCATTGCTTTACATATACGAATATTGAAGGATACTAGCTAACATGAAACTAGGCTCTGGTTGCGTGGCTGCTCTCGAAGCCGAGAAGTGGCTCGCAGAGCAAGACGACAACGTCACCAACGACCTCGAAACCGAGAACCAAGCCGAGAAGTCGCAGACCAACGGCGTCGTCCCCGAGTACCGCTCCAACCCGCTCTTGTAGACACTTCTGCATTTAGTCCCGCATCTCAGCGTGCATATTTACCTGACTCCTCCCGGCTCGATCCTTTTTTCTCACCTTGCATCGGCATCGAATGCGGTGGTCTTGATTTAGTCTTCCGTTCTGCGCGAGGATAGAAGCGTCTTATGTTACACGTATGGCTAGAGCCTTGCGTTGACGGCTCGCCGGCATTTGTAGCATATGGGATAGATTTGGGCTCAAGTAGAGTAATCGAAACGGAATGAAACGAAAATTTATGGGCACCTGCACGATCTTGCATTCTGCATTCACATAGCGATGTCTGGGTTTATCCACCTTTGTTTGTGTCTGTCGTCGCATGATTATACGGACGTTACCTAGACTTTGCATCTTTTTGCGCATCTTATATTTGGGTATTGCTATATATGTGCTTCCAGAACGCCTCCAACGCCAGACCCTTGTAGCCGTTGTGTGTCTTCAGTGCCTACATGATGTTGCATCTCATAGCATGCCTTCCGCAACTAGAGGGCGAAGATGCTTCTCTCATTACGCGCAGTCGCGCCTGGTGTGCAGATGCCGACAGTGATCGCCCACGCGAGAGACGAGCTGTTGAATCTGAACGAAAAGTTGCTTGGTGATTGACGAAGATAGCTCCTGGGTTGATGAGCATCAACCACCAAAACCAGTGTTTCGAAGAAGAGCAAGCGCACTCTCGAAAGCTTGGACGACGTCGACGTCTGATGCCGTTAGATCTTGTACAAAGCGAGAAGGATCAGGGACTTACAGTGTTGCCGCGTCTTCTCTAGTTTCTCTTCGGAATGGTTTACGTAAGCCATACGTGTGCGAAGACTGGAGTGGAGGTTAGTTGTTACATTTAAGGCGTGATAAGGGATAGAGGACATGCGTACCGGTGGAAGGTGCGATCAGATTCCTGATTGGCGCCAGCGTCAGCCCAGATCTTGAAGTACTGCGGCCGTTGTTAGCTCGTTAAGTGATTATTCAGGAACACGTGATAACAGTACATCCATAAGTTGAGCAAACTCGTTCAACAACTCGTGTTCTTCTGCTGTCGCAGTGCTCATGGCCTGATGGTAGCTTTCGTGAAGCTTGTTCCAGTCGAAAGCCTCGATCTGGTCGGCAGGGTCAATCTCTTCCTCGCTGGTGTCTCCTTCGCTTCCGATTTCTCGAGTTTCCACTTCTGGAGCTTGCTGTGCTTGTTGGGCGGACGGTGGGGGTTTCTCTTCGTTGAGATCCCTCAGAGTGGAGGGGGTATGAGTTTCTTGCGCGTTAGATATGTTTGCAGCGGGCTCAGCCTCATGAGTTTGATCATTGTTTGTGTCTACCATGTTGACCAAGGCGTCAAAGTCAAACGAGGGAGGTGAAGACGGGAATGTTTGCTGTTGCACGCTAGGTAATGAGATGGAGGATTCAGATGCTGGCGGTGACATTGGTCGTTGCCTGCGGTTCGATGCGTTCAGTACACCGACGTTTGGAACGTGCCATTCACATTTGACGCGATGCTTGCTGTAACATTCTGTTTGTGAGACAGTTGTGAACGGTAGGGGTCGCCCACTTTTGACGCCTTACTAAATTTGTCTAGCGCAACTTGTAGCGGGCAGGTGCGCCTAGTTGCGTCACGCCTCGCGGGTGCCTGACATCTTATCTTCCTACAATGCTTTCTTAAAACTTCCACCACCACCTCGGATTCCTATCCTTCTGAGCCTCATGTATGCTTGGAACGTAAACCCTAACGAACCGTATCCAGATTAGCGAGGCAGTCAGTTTGCCATACATAGCACCTCCCACGGCGCGCACCCGCTCACCATGATCCTCAACTGCACTCCGGACCCAGAAGAACCCGAGAGATCAAGAGGCGGGAACATAACGTAAACCACAATACTATGGACTGCGATATCTGTGGTAGGGAAGGCGCGCTCCACTGCGTTACGTGCGCCCGTGCCTACCTAGAAGAACCCCGCATCGAGCTCGCAAAAGCACTGGATGGCGCCGAGAGAGTGGCGAAGCATGTCAAAGCCGTTATCGAGGGTTCGGAAGATAAAGAGAGCCAGTGAGTGAGGTTTCTTTTGCTTTAGTGGAGCTTAAGCTTCGCTCCGCATCCTTACAGCTAGTATATTGTGCTGACGGTCAGCTGCCTGTAGACATGTTTCGCTTCAGGACTCGAAGGGAGGCTTGCTTGTAGACCGGCAAGAATGTACCAACAATGTCGATATCCAGCGGACCCGAGCCGAAACGGCTGAAATCGAGGAGCGAACGGCGTTGATCAACGACCAGGCCGATCGACTTCAACAACAGATCGCGGATGCACGGAAAGAGCTTGTGGAGAAGCGTCGACGCATGGCTTTGCGGAAGTCAGATATATCATCTGCGACCCACGATATAGACACACGACGAGCGAACGAATACGATAAAGTGCAGCAGAGTATCAAACGCTTGGAATACGAGTCTGATAAGGTTCACTCGACGACGATGGAGATGCGGTCGTATCTCTGCCACTCTGCGGCTGATATTGCTGGGCTGAAGTCGTTCAAGCGTCGGCTGAAGGACGGTGAAATCAAGGAAACGTGGTACATAGGACCTGACATAGACCGGTATAGGTCCTTGTCAAAGTCCGGTAAATATCTTAGAATTTGGGACCTACGGGAGCTCAACGGTAAGACTGAGCTACATGTTCCTAATGTTTCTAATGTCATCTACTAACTTCGCTTAGACGCTCCACCAGAGGAGCTTTCAGCGTCCTTGCTTGCTGTTACGCAGCTTCTCATACGCGTCACGGCCTATCTCGGACTCCGTCTTCCCTCTGAAATTACACTACCGCACAAGGACTATCCACATCCCACCATATTCACCCCCGAAGAATCATGGGAGGGCAAGAAACCCCTCTTTCCAGGCTTGACTCCATCGCATTCATCGAACACCAGCCCGGAAGCCTCTCGTACGTTAGATGGTACACCATTACCTAGAGCCATGGTGCTCTTTCTAGATCGGTCACTTCCTCATCTGCGCGAGGAGGATAAGGTTGCGTATGCAAGACTGGTAGAGGCTGTCGCGAATCTTGGCTACAACATTGCCTGGCTCTGTCGATCCCAGGGTATGAAAGACGAGATTACAAATTGGGAGGATGTCTGCGAGATGGGTAAAAACCTTCACCGTCTGCTCAAATTGCGCGTGACTTGGTATTCTCAACGACCGGAGAACCCGCTCGACAAGGACATTCCACAGCCGAAGTCCGGCGCAAACGTCGCGAAAAAGACGCCCGTGGGACTAGGCGAGATATCCCACGCAACATCGCACTCCTTCGCTCTTGATGGCGAAAACGTACAACGTCTCGGTGACTGGAAGCTTACTCCGTGGAAGCTCTGTGACCAGCTAAAGCGCTTTTTGTACGCAGAGGAGCAGACTAAGGACTGGGATAATCTGGATCCGAAGGAGTGGGCAGATATGGAGAATGCGATCAAGGACGACCCGGTCATGGTGGGAAAGCGGCATCACCAAGGCGATGGGAAAAGCTACATGGACAACGTCCCGCCCGTTGCGAGCTCTGAGGGAGGTGAGGAGCGGAAAAGGGGAGTGAACGGCTGGACCAGGGTCAAGAGCCGCAGTGAGGAGACGACGAAGAAGCCGGCGGCGGAGTGAAAGCTCGTTCAGGAAGGCGCAAAGCGATCGGGCTTGTCAGCACCGGCGGCTTGTGAAGGTGCAGGCATGCCGAAGACGTGAAGGGGCAAGCATGTTTGGTTTTCCGAGATACCACACTGCATTCGGATGGAGCATATCCTTAGATAGATACACAGGTTTGCCATGATGTTCTTGCAGCCGCTATAGAACAATACAAAATCTGGGAAGGTCCAGGCACCAGGTACTCAGGTTTCTAGCATGTCTTGTGACATCTGTCGTAACCAAACCACCACCACAGCAGCACAGAACGCGTCTCAGCGGAGGCTTCTCGTGCCTCGGCGCAACAAACGGTTGATCAGCAAAGCCGCTGCAAGGCGTCGGAGAATTAAATGGCATCATCCAGGCTAAGCCCAGAGAGTCGCGACAAGACGGCGAAACCATGCTGCGCATCCTATCCATAGGATTGCTCAGCATCTCATTACACATTCAGGCCGCACAGATGCCGTGCACCCATACCTACACGTATATAAGAGGCGGCCAAAGTCAGCGTCATGGAGTCGTACCGTGTGCCTTCTCGCTTCCTCAGCATCGACAAGCACGCCATCCGAGAATTGCGCCATTGTCTCAACAAAGGGAACCGCTCCGGAGCAACTAGCGCGCCGGCCATTTATCGATAAACGTCAGTATTTTGACCCTGCGCGCTATAATTTTGCGACTCTGCCTGTCGCCGACTCGAACCTCTCGTGGAGCTTCTTCTGAGCATTTTCCGAACCGTCGACCAAGACACCATACGCGCAACCATGACGCTTGCCGAACACCCGATCGAGACTCCACCGCGGGCGCCTTCGCCGGTGCATAGATTTGGGACTTTGGCTGTGCATGCAGGCAGTCCGCATGACCCTGTGACGGGCGCGGTTATTGAGCCGGTGCGTATTCCTTGGGCAGCAACATCGGTGTCGTTATCTTTGGGCGGGCCATAGGAAGCTTCATGTGAAATTTCCCCCTCACCACATGTAGAATACGAACTCGAGACCTGCTCTTGTCCCGATACCGAGGTTTTTGATGGGTTTGCTAATATCCGTAGATCTCTCTTTCCACCACTTTTGCGCAGACCAGCGTAGGAAAGCCCGTTGGTCAGTATGAGTATTCGAGGTCTTCAAACCCGAACAGGTACGCTCAAATCATATGGAATTGGGTCAGCTCTAGGCCCTGACACCAGTGCAGGGACAACTTCGAACGTGCCGTTGCCGCTCTTGAGCACGCCCGCTTCGCTCTCGCCTTCAGCTCCGGCTCTGCAACCACAGCGAACATTCTCCAGTCTCTCGCAGCTGGCTCACATGTCATCTCCGTGTCAGATGTCTATGGCGGCACCCACCGCTACTTCACAAAGGTCGCACTCACCCACGACGTGAGGGTTACATTCAGTCCCAGCATCGAGATCGACATCGCCCAGCTTATCACTCCGGAAACGAAGCTGATCTGGATCGAGTCGCCCTCCAACCCCACCCTAACGCTTGTGGACATTAGGAAGGTCGCCACGATCGCGCATCAGCATGGCATCTTGGTCGTTGTGGACAACACCTTCCTCTCGCCGTATGTGCAGAATCCACTTGACCACGGCGCAGACATCGTGGTGCACTCCGTGACCAAGTACATCAACGGTCACTCGGATGTTGTGATGGGCGCCGCAGCCTTCAATTCGCAAGATCTCTACGACCGCCTTTCCTTCCTCCAGAACGCCATCGGTGCCGTCCCATCAGCATTTGACTGCTGGCTCGCCCACCGCGGTCTCAAGACTCTGCATCTACGCGCCCGCGAAGCCACCAAGAACGCGACCGGCGTGGCAACCGCCCTCAAGAACTCTCCTCACGTCGTTGCGGTCAACTACCCTGGTCTTCCCTCCCACCCGCAGTACGCTGTGACACAGAAGCAGCACCGCGACGGTATGGGCGGTGGTATGCTTTCGTTCCGTATTCGCGGTGGGCATGAGGCGGCCGAGCGGTTCTGTCAAGCTACCAAGATCTACACGCTTGCTGAGTCTCTTGGAGGCATTGAGTCGCTTGTCGAAGTGCCGAGCGCAATGACCCACGGTGGCATCCCGCGTGAGCAACGCGAGGCTGCGGGCGTGTTCGATGACCTCGTCCGCGTGAGCTGCGGTATCGAGGACGAGGCCGACCTTGTAGCCGATGTGCTACAGGCACTAGAGAAGGCTGTTGTCGGCCCCAAAATCAACAATGCGCTTGCTAGCAATGGTAATGGCCATGCTTGAACTGGTTTAGAAAGAGGTGTCTCCACTTGATACACGGCAACAACGAATTATGACCGCTACGCTATTTGAGCGCTGTTCTCTACGGAGTTTTGGAACAAGAATACGGATTTGGCTGGGATGGCTGACGCAATGCATAAAGGCCTGATTGCCGCTATATGCATGACTGCGAGAAATGTCTAGATACCAAATGCATTTCCTTTACTTGATGAGCATTGTGATTTTCTTTAGAGTATCCGTGGTGATGTTCCTCTGCGGTCCAGAAACTATAGCCTGAATGTTCCGTCACCATTTATCTTAATTCTCAAAGGCTCGCGGTATTGTGATGACGGCACCGCTGGATGGGTCTCAGCTAGAACCTTCACCTAATATGGTTCACGGATGTCTTCCCCAAGTTTTACCACGCGCTTTCTTGGAAGCTCTTGTAGTCTCGCATGCTTCTCTTCACTCCTTGCACAGCCGTATTGAGTGTACATTAAGATCTTTTTGAGACGCCGCAAGTGCGTTGGCTTTAGTTTTAGTGACGGAGATGGTTGACATGTCTGAGTCGCATGGTGAGGGTTGTGTGTGATTATGGACGGGCTAGACTTAGTGGAAGGTAAGGCATATTTTTGAAGTTTGGATACTAACGTAGGAGAATTGAAGATGGTGTGGAGGAAGGGTGGTTCTGAAGGCGTCATGAAGGCTGGGAACAATCACACAGCCGCTCAACAGTGTTATAAATTAGTTCAACCACATAGATCAGCATACAGATACTTCTGTCTCTCTTGTATTGATGCTAGGGATAGAACAGTTGAGCACAAGTCATTTTCTCGTCGATAGTGTGTCCCTTGAATCTAAAGGTTTCATTCTATTCAAACACACATTCTGTTCTACATTATTCTACTCGAATAGAACCCATTCTCAATGGGTTATTGCCTGATTGAGGCAATGCAACAAAGGCGTAGTAACTCTCACAATGTTGATGTTGTTGCTCTTCTGGACAGCACAATATCCGTACAACATTAGGGTACGCTTATATGCTCTTCAGAACTGTCCCTCCATACCTACTTCACTATCCGGTGCACTCTGATAATAGCTCAATCCTTCAAAACCACCGCCTCGATCGGGTTACAGATTCTGTAAGCTTGTACATTCTGGTCGGTCGCAGCCGACAAATGTGTGACGCGTCTTGTGCCCCAACAGCGTATTTGTTGAATGGACTCTAGCTAGCTGAGCATT
>JACVRA010000301.1:0-185702 GCA_019828545.1 Paracamarosporium sp. OC-R06-R3 | reverse complement strand
AGCGTGTCAGGATGGTCCGCTCCCAGCTTTGTCTTGCGAGTCTCCATCACTTGCACAAATAGCTCTTCGGCTTCCCTATACCGTCCGTCACTATAAAGCGTGCTAGCACACTTTGATGCAAGACTTAATCTTACATTATCCATACCATCCCCACTATCGTCCTTATCATCATTATCACAACCATCCGTCTCACAATGTGACAGAGCATACTAAGCATGCGGAAGCAGCCGTCTCCACTTGCTTCTGTTACTGTGATCGTTGTCTGGGTACACCAGGAGCAGCTGTGTGCTAGTGCGCTGAGTCCATTGTCTAAGCTGTCCCTGCACTTGCAGCTGCTTGCGTAGAGCTTGATGGACCAATCGATGGATGTCGAATGCAGACTCAGCAGGCCGCCGGGTGACGAGCGCGTACTTGTCAAGTAACCTGACAGCATCTTCTCTTGCTTTCAGCGATGCTGCTTCTAGAAGATCGAGTGAGATGTCCTTTCGATCTACGCATGCAGCAACAAAAAGATAGTCTACTGCAACCGCATTGCTATGGCGGACCGAGCTTATAGAGAGAGACAGTGTAGCCGCTACAGTCTTTCTTAAACCAGATTCCCTCTGCTCGCCTTCAGACAAGTCATCGCTGTGCTCAAGAGCTGCTTCTTTGTGCTTGACTAGCTGTACTTGGTACTGCTGCACTTTCAGACAACTGGCATTCATGTGCGCTGCTGCTTGCACGATTGCTAGAGGCAGATATGATAGCTCTTGCAACAAGTGCATGGCAACCTGCTGCTCTGCATCCGAAGGCGGCTCTGTCAAGCGGTTTTGCAGCATCCTAAGCGCCGTGTCTGGCGTTAGCTCGTGCAGCGCCATGACGTTTCGCGGAGCAAGTGCCTCGGCTGTATCATTCTCCGTTGTTGTAAAGATAATAGAACACAGCTTAGAATGCGGCAGAAAGTTGGCCAAGTCAGCAGGTCGGGTCGTAGACGAGCCGCTAGGCCGTAGACTGGTGCCCTCTACATTGTCATAGATCAGCAAACACTGTCGCGCACTCATTGCTGCCACACAGCGCTGTACGATCTCCTTCAAGTCTGCCTGGTCATCATCGCAGCCAGCAATACTGAGCTTCTGCGCAACACTTGCATAAGACCGGTAGAGGCTGTCTCTGTTGCTTGCGTCTATCCAGAAAACTGCGCAGCTTCTGTTCTTCTGCTTTGTCCTGTAGGCAACCTCAAGCGCGAGTTGCGACTTGCCTATTCCGCCAGGGCCGGCAATTGCTAGCGTGGTAGTGGTTAGCACGTTGCTGAAGAGCTTCGCTTCTAGCTCGACGAGCTGCGATTCGCGACCAACGAAAGACTTGTTTTGTGAGAATGGAATGATCGATGGTGCGCTGCCGTTCGCATCTATCTCAGCCTCTAGCCTCCTTCGTGCACTCTCCTGCCCTTCGCCGTACGTGATAGGCATAGAGATGCCAACAAGTCCAAGCAGGCAGTACACGATGTCTTCTTCTTCGGTTGTTATGCGTTTCTCAGCCCACCTCATCCGCTCAGATGTGCTGAATTGTTCTAGAGGACAGTTGTGCAGCGCGGCGAGTGGGACGTCGGTGATATCATGGAGTAGCTGACCAAGTGACGCTTTGTCGCCTATTCGCAGTTCTTCGCGCGAGAAGAAGTCGACAAACACTGGCGCGATAAGTTCCTGGAGCGTCCATCCTCGCTTAAACCAATCGCTCAACCGGAAAGACGCCTCCCAGCTACTGCGCTGGGGTACCTCTATCGTAGAAGCCACTGAAACATCTGATAGAAAGACGTAGCATTAGGCCGCCTTACAGTACCACTCGAACATCGAGTTAATCGCCTTCGATCGCTCGTCTTTGTCCCATCGGTCGATGCAGCATGTATCGATCTAGAAGTACTGCAGCCCGTCCCGAGCTGCTTGTTCGGCGCAGAACCTGAGCTTCTGGTGGCCTTCTGCTTTCTGTGTATAGTTTCCATTCAATACGTCTTCGATAAGGATTTCGAAATCGCCCCATCGATGTGATAGGATAGCGTAGGGCGGGATCGGCTTGCCGCGAAAGTCTGTCAAGATGGCTCTGCCCAGCGCGTCAGAATGGAGAAGCCGCATAGCGCTTGCGGCTTGGAATTTCGTCTGAGGAGGTAGAGGTGTGAATAGCTTTTGTGGTAGTGGGAGTATAGTGTTAGCGAAAGTAGAGTGTTAGCGAGAGTAGAGAATAGAGTAACATATTTGCGATAAGGCAGAGAAGGCAGCCTGGCGCGGCAGTGCATGCAACCAGGCTGAAGGTGCTGCTGGCTACATCAAGCGCCTAGCGTCCTGCGCTGCCTCGCCTCACCATATGCACTGAGGCAGTGTTTGGCTTATAAAGTCATGTTAGAAAGGTGCGCATATATGGGTAAAATGCCAGCAAATAGAGTTGATCTACAAAGGTTGTCGTTGCAGTGTCTCGCCTGGCTCTACGTGACGAGAGCGAGCACGACTGACTTAGGGAGCCGGCAATAAGGGCTATCTAAGGCCAGATGGTTAGTGGAAGCCGCAGCTCTCAGCCACAGGGCGCAGCACCTCCCAGACATCTCAGCACGCTACTGCAGCCATAAGTCGCTTGGGACGCACGGCTGATCACACGCGTTTCGACGATCTTGCAGTTCGCGCGGAGAAACTGCCGGCAAGCACACTCTGAACCTTAGTTAATCTTTGAAGCCTTTGATCTTGATCTTTCACACCTCAGCTTCCCTTTCAGCCCTCCGAATGCGCGACTAAACTTGCATATCGCAGATAGACAGGGGGTTATTGACACAGAGTCGATAGACAGCATATACACAATGATCAATGCAGCAAGCAACGCCGCGCTTTTTTTCACCGGAAGCTGACAAGCTAAGAGAGAATAAGTTGCAGATATGATGCGCGTTCAGCTTGTCTAAATACAGACGCGGGGCGAGGAGTGCGGAGGTCCGAAAGCAAATGCGTCTCGACACACAGTGTGTCTCGCTACGCAGTGACTAACGTTACCTAGATATCACGTATTATGGGTAATGATTTGGTAATTTTCGGCTTGGTAATTGGAGTATTCAAGAATAGATGTTCTGGTCGATCCTTTTTCTTTCTTTTGAAAATGGGAGGATGCGATTGTGTAGCCTTGAAACATCAGATATTATGAAAGTCTAGTAACGTTCTATTAGATTCTTCTGACCAGAGTTTTTTTGTAAATGAACAGTAATCGTTGTGTTAAAATTGAAGTAGCACAACTATGATTGTTGCGAGGTTACGAGCTGCGTCGCCAATCACGCCAATTCTCCTAATGCCATACCTTGTCAAGGTTTATTGAACGGTTGAATAGCGGTGAGTCCTAAAACACGGAGCGCCACACGAGGGGAAGGTTTTCAGGGCGCATCAACTGCACCCCAAATCCGTGGGTTATCATGGACATGGATGTGACTGGGGACGACTAACGTGTTTGGGGGAATTTGTAACGCTCGACCTGTGATATACAAGGATTGGGGACGGTCACTGGTCCACTTGACTTCTGGCACCAGAGTCTTGACGCGTAGGGTTTCGTAGAGAATTGCCATGCAACACTTCAACTGCGGGAAGTCGTTTTTGTAATTTCAATCATGGGGCTGCCTATGACCCAACACTTGGTACAGCTCATGCGATAGCCAGTCTTGAACAGACGGGTTGGCCGCTAGATAGAAACTGGTGACGGATCATTTAGTACATGCAGATGATCTTGGAATAGTAGAAATTCATATGTTCAAGAACTTACATAACAAATGTGATGAGGTGCGCGGTGGTATCGTGGCCGGCAAAACTGACTACAAACATCGTGCCATAGACCTCAGATTCGGTCAAAGCTTTTCCTTCCTTCTCGCTTTGAGAGCCACGAGCTAGTGAAGCTATAAGGGTAGATTCTCCCTCTAGTTTGTTCTCGCTTAAAAGGTGACGTTTTTGATCGTACATGTTCTTCATATGCTGCTGGAACGTGATACAAGCTCGACTGAGTTTTCGCCAGGCATCTGGCAAGGGCAGCCACGGATCCGTGAAGAAACTTGGGCGTAGAGCTAGAATGAGTAGGGCATTCTCCATTATGGTTAGCAACGAGAATCGGAAGCTGGTCGAAAGATCTATTCATACTCGTTAAATGCACTTTGCAAGTTTGTCAGTTCTAGATTTGGCAACCTGCTAAGCTCTCCAGCACGAATATATGCATCGACCATAGCTGACGACGTCCCCGTTCCGGCAATTAACAAAGGGCAGTATCCTGCATTACCCACCAATATGACTCTTCTTTTGGACCGGGTCGAGGCTTTGATTTGTGCGAAATCGGACATGTAGAAGTCTTTAGAATTTATCATTCCTTCGAGCACTCTTCCCGCTTTCCATCCAGCTCCTTTGGACACGTCCTTTCACAGCTTTCTTCTGCGACAGCACGTCAAAATTGCGGTACCCTGCAAAGGGTCCTTCCGTAATAAGCCCACCGGTTGTGAAATGTGCTCGAATTGTTTGTGTCAGGCTCGGGCTACATCACAATCCGACCACGTCCCATCTTCTGGCTCATACAGTATAGAATGGAACATCCATGATATTTAATAGAGTTGTAGTGATAGTCACCTTCTGTATCTGCCAGTTGTTCTTCCGCAAGAACACCATATCACGCGCTCTTGAAGCCATTCCGTCCGCCAACACTATGATGCCAAATCGGCATTGTTCTCCACTATCAAATGTGACAATCGCTTCCTTTTTTTGTCTTCTGTACTGCGGATGGTCGGTGATCGGCGGTCGCTATGGGCCTCGCGCGTTAAAATGGCCTATGTGTTGCTGCCAATTAGATCACCGTCGGCGTGGGCTATGAATCCAGATCACCTTTCGGAGACGCCCTAATGTGAGCTTCATGAGCTACTTAGCCACCAATTTCAAGTACACGCACAAAGTAATCATCCATAGATTGGTGGACTCGAAGTTATGGAAGAGTCTCATAAATGTATCATGTATCGTTCGAACCTGTTTCTCGAACGTACGTTAGATATAGATTCAATCGACAACTCAGCACAGAATCATTGCAAGATGGTCAAAGGAATGGCATCCTCGTCCCATAGATTTTGAAGGCATTGTCCTTTGCCAAAACGAACCGATCAGATCTATCTAGACAGCAACTCTTGGACGCCCTTCTTTATGGCAGCAGAGGCGTCGAATTGAAGCCGGGGGCCAATGCTCACCCTTGCCACGCCGATCTCGCTAAGATCACTTACAGAGAGATATCCTGAGCTTCCCGGTAGAACCACACTCAATTTTCCATCGAGCGCTTTTGTTATTTTTTCCACGTCTGCATCCCTCAAGCCATGTCGTCCTCCCCATACGAATGTAGTCGTCGCACCAGCCTCGAGATAAGCCTTCGCCCAGTCAATGGCATCATCCACAGTGCCGTTCTCGGCAACCACATCTGTCCGAGCATTAACGACAAAGTCGGGAACGCCGGTAGACTTTGCAGCTGCCACTGCAGCCTTGATGCGTTCAACAGATTCGGATTTGGAGCGTAATCTCCCTGTGCGGTCGTTCAAGTCTTCAATGTTTGCGCCGACGGCGCCGAGTTTGATGAGTTCGGTGATCGACTTGGTGATGTCTTCATAACCGTCCTGGATATCGACTGTGAGAGGGAGTTTGAGTTTCTGTGCAACAGGTGCAATCTTAGCGACGGCTGTGAGGTTCTGCTCATATGTCATATCGTTGTCCGACACCCCATAAGTTGCTGCAATTGCGTAGGAAGCAGTCGCAAGGGCTTTGACACCGGGCACACTACCAACGGCATTGGCTGAGGTGGCATCCCAAACGTTCACGACCAGGACAGGACTCCCTGACCGGTGGAGATTCTTGAAATATGTTGCAAGAGCAGCTGTATCGGAAGACATGATAGCGCGGTTGGTACCGTTTGTGGCGGCAAAAGTGTATTTTGAATTGCTTCTGCGTATTGATGAGATGAAGAAAATCGATGATGCGATTCAGATATAATCCGTCGGTGAAGCATTATATAATGAGGGACTGCCATGTGTACATGTTCCACGAATATCACAAGCCTCCGCCTTATTGTCGTTGTGTGCTTAGCAAGCAGCGTCTTGGCATCTTCTTGCCTAAGCGCGGATTACTATCCAGGTGCAGGATAAAGAGCAGACATACAATTATGCAATGTCAATATCCATGTGGTGATTACTTGGTGCGAATCATGGTGGTAAGCGGCATTGCGATTTAACAATGCGCTGGTCTCTTCCGTGTTGGCGCAATCATTGGTAATAACCCCTTTTGGTAAATGTAGTTTTCCTTTTTCGGCGAAAATGCCAACATCACAAATCCGCTAAACAAGCTCATACTCTTTCCGTCATATAATCTAACTTGTTCCGCATGGTGCATCAAGTGCAAGCATAGAGAAGCAATTGAGGCAAGCTCAATGTCATGTGTGGATGCAAGTTTTCATGATTAGAAGGTTCGATGATGGACGCCATACAGGGTCGAGCGGATCAGCGATAAGTAGTAAACGATGTGACTCATATACTGCCTAAGCGCCAAGTACAACCAACTAAGGCATGGCCTAATCATTAGCGGGGAGCTCTAACTTGCTGCTTGCGTGAATTCCCATGTATTCCTATTGATGGACTGTGCAAGTTATTGTCTGATGCTTTGGTCATTTAAAGCAACAGCAGAAAGCAAATTCCGTAACTGCAAGTCGTAGGGTCGAGCATATTAACTCAATTGATAAACTCGCCCATCGAAGTGAATTCCATTACTTCATGATGGTTCAACGGGAGGAGACCAATCGATCATTTATAACGCTTTGGCCTTTTGGAAATATTTGGAATTTGCGTCAGTATCGCTACGCTAGTGGGTTCCAGCTAGAAAACATTTATGCTTAATACAAATTGTGTTACGCTACAAGTAAAAAGAACAGTGGAGAGATAGTCACTTCTACGCTGCATACTTTTCCAAGAAATCCAACATCGCGGATACCGACTTAGGAAACCCTGGGTCGAAATACTGCGCTAGATGTTCGCCCTCCAAGATACATATTTCCTTCGGACCTTGTAGCTTGTCGTAGTGCCCTTTGGTAAACTCCAAAGGTCCGCAAACCACATCATCGCTCGCCATGACCCACAACAAGGGCGTCGGTGCAATCATCGAAAAGAAGACTGTTGGATTCGTGCAGAAATCTTCCCATATGCTCATCAGAGTGAGATCTCCACTGAATCGTCTGTTGCCACCTTGCTCGGCCATCTGCTGCGCAACTACTGCCCACTTGCGTACGTAGTCGCCAGAGAGAATCGAGCCGCCAGTTCCAGCGGCTTCGCTCTCGGTCAAAGGCCAGAACCGGACAGTCTCATTGCGAGAAGCCGAGCTCGGAGTCTGGAAGCGGTTCTGCTGAACTGCATGCCACAGCGAAGAGCGATCTACAGATGAGCTGAAGACGTTTGAGGAGCTCCACCGAGATTTGTCCCAAGCTCCGTCGATGCAGGGAAGGAACATTATTATACCTGTAATGCGCTTGTCAAGCGCAGCAGCCCTGCAAAAGGTAAGCGGTGGAAGCCAGCATCATCAAAAAGGTCTTACATCGATATTATACCACCTGCATGTGCCACACCCCAAGCAAACACCTTGTCATCAAGGACCTCGGGAAGCGACCGCGCATAGGTCACAACGTCGATAAAGTCCTCCGTTTGCCCAACCCAGTTGAAGTTATTTCGCGGTAAACCGTCCGAGTCGCCAAAAGAGCGGTGGTCATAAGCCAAAACATGATAGCCCGCCTCGAGGCAGTATTTGAACCAGTTTTCGAGATATTGTTCCTTTACGAGGCCGAGCCCGTGAACAAAGACGACGATGGGGGCAGATTTCTTTGAATTGGGTGCATGGTATAGGTTACCCCTCAAGATGGTACCGTCGTAAGTAGGAAACTCGACGCGTTTATATGGCAGGATAGAATCGTATGCCTTGAGTTGGGCAGATGGTGTCGGCATGTTGATGTGGTTGGAGATTGAGTCGTTGAATAAGGCAGAATGTGTTGTTATACATCGCGAACTATGTGGCAACTATGTACCACAAGGTAGTGATGTTGGTATGCAAGCATTAGCAATCACTAATGTTCTCCTGATGCAGTCCGTCTGGGTGTACAAGCATGCGATGTCCCGTTTAAGACTTTTCCAGAAATGGAAATCTTGATTTTCCGCAATTGGTTAGCGCATATCCTAGACCCAACGCCATGATTACGGGCAAAGCTTTTGTGGATTCAATTCGTCAAGAAACCCGCACAGTCGTAAGGCTTCCAGAGAACAGGTTTGTTGATTAGTCGTCGTTTGTAAGTGGACTCAATCAAGGCAATGCAAATGCACGGACAACAAAGTGCTAGAACAGCCAGCGTATAAGATGGGTTAATACGTTTACCTATCTCTCTTGCAGAAATTAAGAGGCATACTATAAACATTCCCGTAAAACCTCAAGCTTCATCACAACATAAAAGCTCCACCAGTTACCCTTTCCACTTTCTTCTTCAGTTTCTCCATCGAGTCAAAAATGCCGTCCATCGAAAACATAAACGTCCATCCCAACACACACCCGCCCTCGTCGTTGAAGAAACTAGCTTTCGATGTCATCTGCCTCGGTTCTGGCTGGGCCGGTCGAATCTTAGCTGCGCGGTGCGTTGCAGCGGGTCTGTCTGCTCTTGTTGTCGAAAAGGAACTCGTGGGCGGCGACTGCCCATTCTGGGCATGTGTGCCTTCCAAAGCCCTCCTCAGACCTTCCGAAGCATTCGATGATGCCCGCCATGTTGGTGGTGCCCGTGAACGACTTGTTAATCCAACAACGCCAGTGGATCCCGAATCTGTCTTCAAAAGAAGAGACATGTATACAGGCGGATGGGATGATACCAAAGTACTGATCCCCATGGTGGAGAAGAGCGGCACTCACATCGTTCGTGGCGTTGGTCGAATCACTGGAGTAAAGAAAGTCAATGTCATGCTAGATATCGGTGATGGTCATACCGAATCCATTGACGTCAAAGCACGACAAGCGGTAGCCATCTGTACTGGTTCTGAAGCGGTAATTCCAGATATTCCCGGCCTTGCAGAAGCGCAACCGTGGGGCCCAAGAGAAGCAGCGAGTTCAAGTGCCGTTCCGGAAACCCTCTTCATCGTTGGTGGCGGAGTTGTTGGAGTCGAAATGGCGACAGTTTATCGAAATCTGGGTTCCAAGGTGACTCTGGCGAGCAGAACTTCCGAGTTGCTTCCTTCTCTGGACGCCAAAGCCGGTGAAATTGTGCGAAAGAAACTTGAAACGTCCGGTGTTCAGGTGTTACTTTCATCTAGCGTTGCTTCTGTCCAATCAGCGCCCGATGGTTCCGCTACCCTTACACTATCGTCAGATGGTCGTACACATAATGTTTCTGCCGCACGAATTCTCATTGCTGCAGGGCGTCAGGCTGCGACACGCAACATTGGCCTCGAATCCGTAGGGTACGATACTGCCTCCATCAAAGCTGGACAACCTATTGCGGTAGATGAATCCCTAGCTGTACGCGGAGTCGAGAGCAATCACGTACCGTGGCTGTATGCTGCAGGCGACGTCAACGGTCGTGCCATGTTGACTCATACGTCAAAGTATCACGGTCGTATCGGCGCCAACGCCATCATTGCGCGAGCTCGCGATTCGTTTCCCAGAAACCCCTCTCCGTTCGACAGCTTCAGCGCTTCGGCCGACCACACAGCTGTACCTCAAGTTATATTCTCTGATCCGGTGGTGGCTTCCGTAGGCCTCACACTCAAAAAGCAGAACGCTTGGGTCGAACGGTGCGTGCCGTGACAGCTCCCGCCCAAACACTGGGAGCCATGTTGCACGCAGAAGGGTACGCAGAGGGATGTGCACAATGGGTACTAGATAAAAACACGGGCGTACTTTTAGGAGCGACGTTCGTTGGAAGTGAAGTCACAGAATTGCTGCATGCCTCGACAGTGGCAATAGTGGGAGGGATGAGCATTGAGCAGATGGTACATGCAATACCATCGTTTCCAACCATGAGTGAAGTCTATCTCAATTTGTTGGACGCGGCTAGTCTTTGAATACTCTTAGGGAAACAAAGAATGTTCATCGATATGGGTAAATCAACTCATCATAATAACCGTCTGTAATCTGCCTGCGTATTCGTTTCAGTTATGGTTTTAGGAGATGAGAAGGGTTTATCGCCACAGTAAAAGCTTCGTCAGCGCATACTAGCCTTTGTGCGGCTTAGCCTTGGGTCAGAGCCGTCCTTGAAAGAATCAATATAATAATGTATTATCTAGCACAAAAATTCGGCAATACTTAAGGTTTCTAGTTGCCGCAAACACCTTGAAAGTAGGGAACACATCACTGTGCACGATTTCCCGGTGGATGACAACTCACATGCGGTTTGGACCAAATCCCCATTCCAGCACGTGAAATCGACCCCACCTCGTCAAAGGGTCCAGGCTGATGCGGGTTGCTCCACTGATTGGTCGAACCTTATAACATCCCCACTCTTCTAGGGCACAGAGTGAATCCTGCCTGCCTACAACACTCCAGATTGGCAACACGCACCAGCCAACGGCGAGGCATAATGGGCAATCCTGGTAAGCGCGCGGTGATCCTGTATTTTGCGCATGCTCATGAGCCTTGCGCAACTAGAATTCCACTTCATCACCTTTAGAAATGCAGAAGATTTCAAAAGTCGCTCCAAGAGACGCGCAGTCCGATCGCACATCGTCAAGCGTACTTTTGAACGCAAAAAGGGCAATTTCAAAAACATAAGCCCTCCGCAATTGGCACATGAATCGCAAACCCTCTCCTCATATTCTCCATCCACTCCCGACCGCATCACCACCATCAGCTGTGAAATGCTCGATCCTTTTGAAAGCCTTCCGGTCGATCAGTCTAATCTTCAATTGCTTATTCGTCATCGTATGTATCTTGAATCAACGAATGCGCTCTTCTAAATGCATAGCAGCTACCGCTCAACAAGCAGTGGAGCCCGTGTTTAGCATATCCGCACCGTACTCGTTCCACGACCTTCATGGGGCATATAACAATGCTTTTGCTGATCCGGCCTTTTCTAATGCGCTCATGTGCGCAATTTCGCTGGCCAAGTACAATTACATCTTTACGCCCGACGTCTTGCATTACCAGGGATTAGCGATTGAGTACATCAACCAGCAGCTACAATCACCTTCGTCGTATGAATGTACAATTGGAGCTATACTACTACTCGTCGGCGTCGAATGGCGGACCAGTTCTAACGATAATGCGCAAATTCACCTGCGGGGTATCGAAAAGCTTCTACGAGTCTGCCAGTCAGAAAAACGCACGCTATCTGCAACCGTGCGACGCGGCATCTTCTGGCAGGACATAAACACAGCCATAGTAAGCGCCAGGGATCGCGTCATGGACCGTGCCACATTCCCCGAGTTCCAATGGGGTAGAGCAACATTCAAAGTCGATTGGGCGCGGTTGCCCTCTGGCTTCGAAGATTTACGAGGCCAGCTCGGCGAAGAAACGGCAAACCCTTTTCGAGATGTATATACCCTGCTGCAGGACATTTACGTCCTTCAGAAACACAGTGAATCGCTCATGTGCTGCAAACCTGATATCGGCCTCATTCATGACATGGACAACATGCAGGCTTGTATCGAGGCACGCTTGATAGAAAGATTACAAGAGTCTGAAGAAAATCAACTCAGGACCGCCGTGCTGCTGACAGCATACTTGTACACTTACTCTCTATTCACCCAGCTCTGGAATGGCTCTTCGATACCGTTGCACATTGCTTCTAGGTTGCTGCTACAACTACAGACATTGACAAGCAATCCCATGTGGGACCTCCAAAGGTCGGCCATACTCTGGTGTACGTTTGTAGGCGGGTGCTTGATACCGAAAGGGCCCACACGAACTGGGTTTGGGCTCCTGCTGCAAGGGGTTTTCGGGGAACTGGTATTGACATCTAGCATCAACGCCTCGTGGTTCGCAGTGTCTGGGATTTTGGATCAATTCCTCTGGTCCCAAGTCAACTTCGGAAGTCGTGCACTCGGATTTTTGGAAGAAAATGTCATACTTGTCACACGTTCGCCAGAGCCGGTCACAGAATACGAAGAGTCAACGTAACAGCTTCCAACAATAGCACTCATCTCGGAAATGTCCCCGTAAATGGGATCACTCGCAATCTTCTTCAAGTGTGGGCCTTGAATGATTTCACCAGAACTTCCACCTTAATGGTCGTTCATCTAGGGACAGAAAAATCAACACATCTAGCCAAATTACAAGCCTCGAAACAACTCATTCAGCTATCAAAAGCACTACGTCTATCTCAAGTCACCGCTATAGCGTCTTCTTAGCCCATTCAACTTGCGCTGTGAGATGCTCATCAAAGCCGTCAAAGTAATTGTCCAGATGACTTTTTGGCAACTCGATCAGTGTTTTGGGTTCTTTGGCTCGGGCAAAGGCATCCCACATCGCCTCAATCGGCCCAGACAACGGGTCAACCGCCGCCGCCACTAGCAGTATCGGTGTCGGGCTAATCTTTTCCATAAACTCCCACGGCTCTACTCCTTCCAAATCGATCAGACTCTGCAGCCGCATCCCGTTCTTCCACGGTGTGCCTGCTTTGGTCGACCTTTCGACCGCCCCTTTAATAAAACCATATGGCAAGTCTCCGTGAATCAAAGTTTGATTGCGAGGACCCTCAGCTTCAACGCGAGAATCGTCCCACACTTTGATAAAACTGCGCTTCGTCTTGGGGTTGGCGTTTATCGCCCTCCGCTCTTCCCACGCGTTCTGCAATAAACCCTCGGGCCAGGCAGCTGTGTCGCGTTTTCCCGATAAGAGGGGCATGTCGAGAATGACGGCCTTGATGTTAGGGTCTTTTGATGCCGCGACCGTGCAGGCGCCACCTGCATGCCCGATGCCCCATATAGCAACGCGCTTGGGGTCGATGCCTGGCAATGTCTGTGCGAATATCACAGCATCATGGTAATCATTCGCCTGCTGGTGCACGCTAATGTGTTGGAACTGCGGATCCGATTCATCCTGGGGATCCGAAGAACCCCATCCTCGGTAATCGTACAATAAAGTTGCAATGCCAGCAGCCCAGTATCTAGCAGCGTACTCTGGAATGTAATGCTCTTTGAGCAGCGTAAGCTGTTGGAATTGAATTAGCAAACTCTTCCGCCCTCTAAATTGTGAGGGTACGTACACCCTGAGCCATGACGATGATCGGGGCATTGGGTACATCCACAGGGTGAAAGTCTCCCCTCAATATGACGCCATCGACTGTGCGGAACTCGACTCTTTGCGGAGTCATCGTCGTTCTACTGTCGTTTGGAAGGATTATGGAAGTATTCTCTTGGAGACTCGACGCTTGTAAGGATGCAAGTAAGATTCGTGCTTGACCATCACAGGTTCTGCGTAAGTTATATCCACTACCTCGTATGGTCACAGTATTAATCGAACCTTGGAAGTGAGTGCTTATGCACAGCTTGTGAAAGCGGAACAACATGCTGCTCACAACCGGAAGCGGTATATTCCCAGAAAGGAAAATGCTATTTTGGGTTAGCCAACGACACTAAGCGGGTAGGTATACTACAAACCCGGCCAATCATGTTTGTGCTCTAGCGTACTTTAGCTGGTACCCGACGTCGGATAACTAATCGATCGCTCCCTACATACCATGACACGAACTTGCTTTTCCTGTGTAATTGAATCTGCTAAGCAATAATATGCTTTCAGGTAGACATTCTTGAGTCCTTCTGGCTTTGCAATCATTCAATTCAACACCTATCACCGTTTCGGCATGCAGATGCAGATTTGGTCGCAGTATCTAACTTCAAGAGGCAAATCAGTCTTCTGTCCGCCCCTTGATTGACGGGGCCATGCGTAAACTGATTATCGTAAAGCTTTACAGTAAAGAAGAAAGTTGAATATGATGATCATATAAGAAGTAGAGTGACAGTCTCATTTGAGCATCTCATCACTCAACGACCATCAGCTGTAGCTCTTCAATCACCTACTGATTTTCTAACATTTAACAAAACACTACGAACACTGACCATCACCGCAAACATGTCAAACTCCCTCCTCCCCGCCATCGAAGTGACATTTGTCAACGTGGGCACCCACACAATCGACGACGAGAGCACAGAGGATGGCCAGAAGTGGCTCGACACATTCGTCAAAGGCGCCACTATGATCCCAGGCTGCCGCCGTACCATCTGGGGCACCGACTACAAGAATCCCAGCCGAGCAACCCATTTCATCGGTAAGAAGCCCATATATTGTCAATGAATTCAAACCACTGACTCCATCAGACTACGAAACAGCCCGCCAACAAAACATCCATAAGACAAACGACTTTCAAGGCCTTGTCTCCCCACCCCCCATGCACGCCCTCATCGACCCCAAAACTACTGACTCCGTTGTCATCCTCCCCACAACTGCAGATCGCTCCCCCCTGTTCGCGCCCGACGTCCACATCGTGACCTTTTGGGGCATCGACGACGAAAAGTGGACGGTCTTGTCACCCGACTGGTTCACCGCGATTGCAAACTCGACGGCCTGCACGGGCTACATCTACGGCGAGGTGCAGTCTAACCCGCTCAGCGATGTGAGCGGGAATGCGGCACTGGGGCGTGGTGCAATCGTCATTAGTGGGTGGTTGAGCCGTGAGGAGCATGATCGGGATGTGGCGAAGGAGGCGGTGCATAAATCGTATGAAGTGCTGATGGGTGCGGTGAAGAAGACGGAAACGTGGGGTATGGATGTTGCTGTTGTGGAGGATAATGGGTACATGCATCGGTGGAGGAGGGTGGGGACGAATAAGAAGGGGTTGAAGGGCGTTTCTGGGGGGTTGCATAAGTTTGGCACGTTGTAGGGGTTGGGTGTTGTGAAGAATAACCCGAGATTGTTAGATTGATGCCGAGAAGATTTTTATTATACTGATCAATAACAACAGACGAGAATGAAGGTACTGAATTCATTTTACAGCTTCCGTGGTTACTTTCGTGTGAATTTGATGCTCTAGCTTTATATCGTATATACCTTTATATACCAATACACTTCAAGGAAAATTACAAATTATAATAGCATATTACTAGAAAAACGTCATTTCTAGTATGTTAAGGCTCTGCAGCCTGTACAGTGAAATATTCGACTGCCACCTTACCTGTTGAGCCATGACTCCTTACTATTCTCACCAAACCAAACTTTTGCAATGACTCCCAGAGTCGTTGTCTCCTATAATCTCAACAGCTTAGTAAAGGTACAGCATTCAGTGCGCAGCTCTGCTGTGGTACCGACTCACTAGGGTCCCACGCTGGGCCAACACCAACTCGATCTAGTATGTTAACTCCGTTAGAAGAGTAAATCCCTATTTATAAAAACAATGCACGGGTAGTGTCTGAAGGTAAATATATATCGGAGAATACACGGCGCACCTAACGTGTATCAACATGTAGGTTAGACGGATCGGGTGTTGGAAAGTATCCATGCCGGCTCGTATTTGTTAATGATTCCTTATTGGCTCCCCTTTTTAAGAATAACGCCAGATCGACAGGTACCGTACATGTTTGCTGATACCGGTTGACCAGAGGAGGCTGAGCGCTAATCGGAAAACAGAAAAGCGCAATAAAGTGGATCATCATGAGGATAGGGACGTGGTGATTGGTACTTGGCTCAAACGGTATCAACAAATCTTCTGTATTTAGATGAGTCTGGCACGTTATGATAGGCGGTGGAAAGTGACATGATGGTTAGTTCTGGAATGCTGGGTTGGTGCTGATGAGGCATTCTCCATGATACTTAGCGATAACGGAGGAGAATGGAGAATAGGGGGTTGTGCACTGCAGTCCTGAATAGTTTCAGTCTTATACATAATTTATAGAAGTCTTGCTGTTACTCAACGCTATTGGAGCACGATGCGCCATGTAGGATCCATGATATAGCTTTACCTATACACCGTATGTGTTAAACTTTTTGCTCTTTCCTGTTTACTACGCCCCTTTTCGTGCCGATCCCTCAGGGGCATCACCTCTTTTTGTACTCAAGCCCATGCCGAATTTTCGTAGAACGAAATCCCAACTCCAGATACATCATGTGTAAATATTCATTCTAATTCATATACTCCTCCGAAATGACGTAGTTGCTTAGCACACCACCTCTTTCTCAGACTAACGTCATATCCATGCCCCAAGCACAAACCTAGATATCAACAAAACCAGATAGCCATGACAGCTACTCTTACTTTACTCCAATCACCTAGCTCCCGAAAACACCCACCCAAGTCATCACACCACACCACACCACATCCCTCCCCCTAATCCACCCTCACCATGAGATTCCCACAAAAAAAGACACACACAGTCCACCCCTTATCTCCTCACCACCCACACCTACAATCTCCAACCACCACCAATGCACAGCCCTTAGTACATGCCCAATCTCATCTCACCTCACCTCACCCAAAAGCACGTCCACGCGCTCCGCTCCGCTCCGCAACGTACCCACCCGCACCGGCGCTAGCCCAAGCGTCAACCCTTGTTACGTCAGTCGCTCACGAAATGCAGAGCTTATCGTGTGCGGCGACGCTTGGATCGCCAAGGCGTGCATTTTTTTTTTCTTTTTATTTTTTTAATTTTTAATGTTATTGCGAGGGTGTGTTATCGGGACTGTGTGGCTGAGGTAAGGCATGGTATGGTGGTGTGAGCACCACCTGTGCCGGTGAAGATGCTGATATTGTGGGATTTGACGGGGAGTTAGGATGGGAGGATTTGGATTAGAGGTGGGTTGGTAGTTAGGGTGGGATGAGTAGTTGGAGATGGTGCAAGCTATGTTCTGGTTTAGCTTGTGGTGATGGACTACGTAGGTGGTGAGGCGACAGGGAGACGATACGGCGATCCAGGGACTTGGACGCAGTGTGGGCTGGCCCCACTGCGGCGATGGGTCTCGAGGTGCTTTATTGAAGGGGGATGCTATCGTGCTGGGTTCGACTCCTGGTGTTAGCAATTTTGTTTGGATATGGGATTACTCTTTGGGGAAGTCGGTGTCTTGACGTTCTGGTAGTCGCACTGTTGTAGACAGACCCCCGACCACATGGCCTCCCTGCCTCCCCGAGTGCAAAACCTTCTCGGAGGACCGCAGCGCCTCCGATGTCCCGGACGAAACACACTCCCCACATGCCCGACACGGCGGCTACCCTCGTGACGGCCACTGACAATGTACCTGAGCTTGGCACCCCAGGCCCAGCGCGGTCGCGAACGTTGCCAGTGGGCAAACTAGCCCAGCTCAAGTGGGTGAGGAGCAGGCGAGGAGCGTCTGGAGCGTCCCAGCGCGAGCAAGATAGTGCGGGGAGAAGGTTTCGGGCGGTGCACTTGAGCCTCCAGCGCGGTGTCTCTGGGACCGAAAGCGGACGCAGAGCGCCAGGCGTGGAGTAGGGCGTCGAGAATGCCCTAGAACAGGGCAGCGCCCGCGGCATCCTGGAAGGCTGCAGCGGAGCGTCCGCAGAGCCGCCTCGACTCGGCCGCTTTTCGGAGCCTGGAATCCGGGGTGCCTCAGCGCCGCATAGCTTCGGTATTGCGAGGGCGATCTGCAGCGCGAGCAGCACAGCACAGGGAGGACCCGTTCCACGCTTTCACGTAAACGCGCGAAACACAATCTCTGTGGGATCTGCTCAGCGCAATTACTCGCATCGAGGTGCTCCCTGCGCCGCATCTGGCAACTCTGGGCGCGGCGCGTGGTGTGGTGTCTGGAAGCACGCGCCACCCTCTGGGCTCATCTCCTGACGCTGCAGACGCCGTCTACTAACACCATGGCCAGCACCGTGCTTCTCTGTTACGTACAGGAATGAGCCATGGCGCAATTCACCCCGTGGAGTAGCCGTCTAGCCTATGGGGGGACGTCGAGTTTCCCTTCAGGGCTGTGAGATCCCCACAAATTTTCGCGGGGATTGCGTCCTGAGTCCGGCGCCGTAACCGCAAATGGCAGCCGTGGCGTCCTTGGAAAGCTTTTCCTCAACAACCGTTATGACGACGCCGCTGCTGCGTCGGCGGCCTTTTCGCATTCCTGGCCCGTCGCATCTGGCGTCTGACGAAACGACTACGTACAATCGCCGCGCTTATCGTCGGGCTAGATAAAGGCGCCCGGAAGAGGGCCAGAGTGAAGACTGTGGGTCGGCGTGCGCGCACGGGGCAATCCGCTGCACGTGTTGGAAGGCTGACTTTCCTCACCATCGACCGGCGACCCGCCGTACCCACGACATGGTCCATCAGCGCGCCGGGGAACGGCCGGGGCTCCACAATGGATAAATATCGACTGCCGGTTTCGCTGCTCAGAGTCCTTCGTGCCTTGTGTTTCCCTCTCTTCACACACCCTGAGCCCGCCTGTTGACCATGTTCCGCAACGAGAAGACCAGCGTCGAGGACGGCGGCGAGAACGGCGATTACCTGGATCCCACAAACACCAATGCCACAAAGAGGCGCGGATCCACCGTTGCTCACGATGCCGTGTTCGGTGAAATCACAGAGGAAGGTCCCAACTACAGGGCTGTACGTCTGCATCAATATCTCTCTCTTGAGCCTTACTAATAATATGCTCAGGTCGGCTGGAAAGGTGCCGTCGTGCTGATGCTCAAGACCCAGATTGGTCTTGGTGTGCTCTCCATCCCCGAGGTTTTCGACGTCCTTGGTCTCATCCCCGGTATCATCGCTCTGCTGGCCATTGCCATCTGCACCTCCTGGTCTGGCTGGATCGTCGGTGTGTTCAAGGTGCGCCATTCCGACGTGTACGGTCTCGACGATGTAGGCCGGAAGCTCATGGGCCGCGCCGGATACGAAATCTTCGGTATTGCCTTCGCCCTCTTCTGCATCTTCGTCGCGGGCTCGGGTATCCTGGGTATCGCCACCGACCTCAACGCGCTCTCCAACCATGGCACTTGCACGGCCGTCTTCGTTGCCGTCGCTGCTATTGTCGGCTTCTCCCTCGGCAGCATCCAGACTCTGGGACGCATCTCGTGGTTGGCCTGGGTCGGAACGATGAGCATCTTGGTGTCCAGTAAGTTTGATGCGTACTCTTTAAAAACACGTGACTAACACTTCGCAGTCCTGATTCTCACCATCTCCGTGGGTGTGCAAGATCGACCATCTGCAGCACCGCAGACCGGCCCCTTCAAGTCCGACTGGAAGCTTTTCGGCAACCCGGATGCTACGAGCGCCTTCGCCGCGCTTTCGTCCATCGTCTTCGCCTACGCCGGTGTCCCCGCGTACTTCAACATCGTCTCCGAGATGCGCGAGCCCCGTGACTTCACCAAGTCGCTCGTCTACTGCCAGACCATCATGACTGCCACGTACATTGCCATCGGAGTCGTCGTTTACTACTACTGTGGAACTTTCGTCGCATCGCCTGCTCTCGGATCTGCCGGACCCCTGATGAAGAAGATTTGCTACGGAATCGCCCTGCCTGGTCTGCTCGTCAGCACCACCATGTACATTCACGTAAGTCATCGAATATGAACTCAAAAAAATAACAACTAACACCTCCCAGTTCGCCGCCAAGTACTTCTTCATCCGATTCCTCCGTGGAACCGACCACCTCTCCCGCAACACCAAGATCCACTGGATGACGTGGATCGGCTGCACGGGCGGCACTGCAGGCATCGCGTACATCATCGCCAGCGCGATCCCCGTCTTCGGCGGCCTCGTCTCGCTCGTGGGCGCGCTCCTCGGGACCCTCATCTGCTTCCAGCCCATGGGCGGCATGTGGCTGTACGACCACTGGAGCAAGGGCAAGGTGACCAAGTCGCCCAAGTGGATGGCCATGGTCTTCTGGTGCTTCTTCATCATCATCGCGGGCACGTTCCTCATGGTCGCCGGCACCTACGGCTCCGTCGTCGGCATCATCGACAGCTACAATGCGACGGGCGGCTCCTCGGCGTGGAGCTGCGCGGATAACTCCAACTCGTCCTAGACCGTTGTCGAGCTCCCGTGTGTTTATGTATATATTAGATGAGAAACACATGAGCGGCGTATCGTACAGTGAATGAAATTCCTCCATCAACCAATGCACACGTACAAGTGTTCGTTTTCGTGACCGTACCCCCCGTGACATGACATGGAAAGAAATGAAATGATAAAAAACAAAGGAATCATCACTCTTGACTCCTCGACGCCGACCCCGTCGCCTCCGACGTAAAACTCCCACTCCCCGTCGGACTCGACGTAACCCCAGACCCAGAACTCGCCCTCCCCGTAGCCCTCGCCTCAGACGTACTCCTCGCGTCCCCCGTACTCCTCGCCTCACTACTCGTCACCGACGAACTCCCACTCCCCGTCGTACTCACCTCCTCCCCAGCACTACTCCCCGTCGGCTCGGGACTCCCCGGCGTCTCCATAACCGGCTCCGTCTTGACACTCAACCCCCCACTCAGCGTCGCCGCCGCACCCCCCTCGAGCCCCAGCCCCGTACACTCAGGCCTCACCCACGCAAGATCGCACGCGATATGCAAGAAATTCGCATCGTGCTTGCCCTGCGGGTCGCCGGACTGCTTCTTGTCGCTCGCGCCCCACCACCCGTTTAGTGTGGCGTTTGCGCAGAAGGACACGCTGCAGCGGAGTAAGGGCGTCGGGTCTTGCAGGTCGCCGTCTTTCACGGGCGTCCAGATGTAGGAGAGGATGGGGAACGCGGGGGCGTACAGGCCGGGCTCGGTGAAGAGTTGAGAGTTTCCGGTGAATTTGTAGGAGGCGTAGGTTTGGAGGTGGAAGTTTACGTGGGGGGATTCGTTGGTTGAAGGGGGTGGGGTGGAGGAGGTTGGTGTTGGGGAGGTGGTTTGGGTGGTGTTGTTTGTTGTGGCTGGGGAGGGTCTGGGAGGGAGTTAGTTGGTTTTTTTTTTCTTTCTTGGACGCGGGTTGCGGATGCTGGAGTTCTCTTGGCTGAGGAGGGCTAGGCCTTCATGCTACTTACGTCGTCTTGTTCTTCTTTGCTTGCGTCCCGCCTACGGCGCCACCAATGATGGCTCCGACTAGCAGCAATACCAGGAGCGATATCAGCATAAGCACTTTGCCGCTGAGCCCGCACCACCGCTTGGGTTCCTCCTTTTCACTGTCGATGCTCGACCCTTTTTCTGCTTTTGCCATGTCCTGGGGTGGCGGGGTGGGTTCTGATCTTGCGGCTCCGGATCTCACAGCGCCGTTTGGTTCCAGTGCGGCATCGCCCATTGCTTGCGGAGCCGTGGTATCTATTACTTGCGGGGCCTCTCTCCACCGCCCGTGTCCATCGTACACGTACACGGGGGAATTCGTATCGGCGGGGGAGTCGACGACGACGGCGTCAAGATCGCACTTTGCACGGTCCTGGTGGGCCGCGACCTCGAGCCCATCCTCATAGTTGCGTATTCTGGGGAACGCCCTCGGGCCGTCATAGCTCTCGGGACTCACAGGACTCCTCAGCATCGCGCACGCGAGATCGCCGCCTCGAAGCAAGATGGTGCGCAAGAACACGAAGGTTTAGTTAGCCACGGCGTCGAGCCAGAGGGGAGTAGAGCGGGTCGAACGTTTCGAATCGCGGGAACGGAGCGCTTCGTATATGTTTGGAGATGCGACATCATCGCACTTGGGCGACGAGGAGCGGCTGAGGACACGAGCGGATATCCGCGAATCACGCATTGCGGTCGGCAGGTGAGTGCTCGTACTACGGGGTGCAAATTGCAAGGGAGCACGAAGTCTAGGGTTGGACACGAGGGCGGGCAGGGGCCAGGACGGTGCGTGGTCGCCATTGGGTGGGGGCCGAACCGTAGCGTTGTTTTCGGTATGGAATACGGGCGGATACGAGGCGTGACACCGGTGGCACAACGCTCTGCAGGGGGAGAGCTAGGAACGGCAGGGGAGGGGCAGGTCGTGGCGGATCGTCTTTATTTATCGCATGTGCTTCTGAGGGGATGTACAAATGTTTCTGCCTAGTTCAACGGCATGTTTGTGTATGTTTGATACTGAGCGTCTGACAAGAACAACGTCACACGTCTACCCATATCGCGGACAAAAGGAAATCTCAACATACGCAAGAGCCCCACTATCGGTAACTCTCCCGAATTACCCCTCGAGCAGCCCCTCCACGCGCGCCCAGACATTGTACAAGTCTTGGGGTTACCGCGCGCTAGACCCCACGGGAACCATTCCCGACTATCTTTAACCACCATGCACCTCCTCCAGCCGCGCGAACAAAAAAAAAAGTCGCATGGCCCCGCTGAGCTTCCATTGAAACATGCTAGCTTCTTTTTCGAATCCTCTCCTCCGCTCACCAGGACCCATACGATAGCATTTGCCTTTTCCACCGACGACCTCGTGTTCTGCATCCTTCTGCGGGTATGTTGCGCTGATCATGCACGGGCTTGGATTCGGGCCGATGAGCTCCCCTCACGCTGCTGCGGTCTGTATTTTGTTGGTCGGCGACCATTTCCCTTCCTTGCCTCTGTCTCGGCGGTGTTCCGAGCATTTGAAATTGCCTTACGCCAGATATCGACTGCTCTTACGATGCTGTTGAACGTGGATCTTGAGCGCCTCCTCTCTAACACGCTACACCGTTTTATCCTAGGAGAATAGTAAGATGCAGTCACTTTTCCGCGGCAAAAATTGCTTGTACTGATAGTACGCTAAGAGTGCATTATTTTATAGATGGTCTTGTGCCACGGATGTGGTAATATCCCATGTCGAGTACATTCTCCGTCTCTGTGCCTAGGTGAGTGTGATTTAGCTTTGGGTTATGCCTAACAATTATGCGACCTAATTCTAGCCCCTGCAGCAGATCTACCCAGATACCCTAAGCGTGGTCGAGTCCTATACTCGAGATACTTGGCGTTACCGACTCGAGATCCTTGGGTTTTATACTCGAGATACGTAGGTTCTATACTCGAAATACTCAAGTTCTATACTCAAGTTCTATACTCGAGATACTTGAGAGATACTTGACGTTACCGACTCGAGATACCCGAGTTTTATACTCGAGATACTTGAGTTCTATACTCGAGATATTTGGCGTTACCGACTCGATGTCATTTTCGCACCAGCTCTTACATTTTATCTATTCGTGCCGAGAAGATGACATGCCTCTTAACAGTTTGTTAGCAAGTGAAAATTAAACATTCTTCTGCTCGTGCAGATTCGAGTACAACCGTTCTACATGCATATGTGTTTCGAGTCCTTCGCCACATTTGTGGCGCTTTACCGATCATGCTGGTGGTAAGTCGCTACTATAGTGCTGGCTTCTACTCAGGAGCACTCCTTTTTGACGGAGCCGAATGAGGCTTAGGTAGACAGTGCTTGATCTTCCAAATCGTGTTCCAATGTATGAGAAGCAATAGTGTAAGGGATAAGATGGGAAGGCTTGCTAACGACGTGTGAAGATTCCTGACAAGTTTTATGTGGCGCCCGTATGTAAGAGTCGATGTGTAGGACTAATCAATCAATACGGGCTCTAGTACAAAGTATTGTTGCTCTCCTATCTGGAACCATCATGAGTTTATAGCGGATTTCATGAAGTCGCGAAGCCCCTAAGAGATCCCGTCGGGGATAACCTCCACTCTGCGGAATTTTTGACAACTAGGAATCTCGAGTCTCATATATTACCCTTAATTCAAAGAAAATTACTGATCGAGTCCTGAAGCCTCTCCTTGCATATAAGGGAACCCACGTTGTACAAAGCAGTTCGTTCTGCAATTGCGCCCCTGGGATCGCAAGAATTGTTGGCCGTGTGCCTCCAATGGCCTCGCTGGTAAAGCTCTAAACTACAAGTAAGTCTATAATGCGTTACGTATGTGTGTTGGGCTGAATTACAGCATCACGCCGTTTAACTTCCTTCATTTCCTCAGATGACAAGGGATTGGCAAATTTTGATGATCAATCACCAGGACGTTTGTTTTTCATTTAGAGGTTGCCATTCTGTCGTATCATGGTTTTCAACAAGGCAAGACGTTTTCAAGATGGTTTACTCGTCTTGCACAACGATCTTACCTTGGGCATTCTCAACTTCACAATATGTTCAAAATGTACTTCACAATCTACAACAAAACCCATACCACAGGTCCAATTCACAACTGAACTAAAAAACAACAATTGTCATGAAAAGCCTATTTGATCACCAGCAGGCAACATGTCACACCCCGACGAATTCTACAATATCTGCTGCATCCGAGCTCTTTACGCCTACCCAACTCACACAACCCGCCTCGTACAACATGGGTAACAATGAAATGATGCTGACTGTCCGTATATTCCACAAAATACTATCTAAGAATAAGCCCCAAGCTAGTATCCTAGCCGAAAGAATCAAAATCCTCCCATCTTACCTCCACGCATCCGATCCTTATAAGCCCCTTCCCCAAGGTCGGGCCACCACCACCCCGGCCACCTCTGCAAGCTGCACCAAGGTGTCAAGAAAGCTTTGCATCACAAGATGTGGGGGATTATTAGGCACGATCTGGATTAAATTCGCGAATTTCTCTACCTTGTTGCGAATGGGGAGCCATAGCACTGGGAGAAGCTGCATCACTTGACAAGAAAAAAACGTGTTAAGCATAGATCCCCTTCTAATTCCAGCGATCTGTTCTCACTTTCCACATCTATGAACACAATCTTAAAATACATAACCAACTTCAGTGTGAAATTCTCACCTCAACCATGAACATAGACAAATTCACTCACGCATAGACTCACAATATATACGACAACAAACTTTCACAAAGCTTACATTCATCCAGATATTAGAACCCCTACTATATTAACACCGCCTACACACTCGAAACTCGCAACCAGCAACCTGCACAAACATAGCGTATCAGAACCATAACCCACCATAGCAACATCGTGATCTTGAACAATGTGTTACAAGAACCTCAACGAGTACTCGTGCACGCACATCAAACTCAACACAATCACGCCTTTCACATTGTGTGGAAGGGTACAACACTACCCGATACAAAGACAATGCAATGATGTTGAACCGCGGATCGTGCGGAAGGACGAGGGCCTGTGCGTTGACTGCGAAGAGCGGGCAAGCAAGGCAGGCGGGCCAGCGAAGGACGGAGATGCGAAATGGAAGGGTGGGAAAAGGTGGACAGGGTACAACGCTGGCTCGGGGTGGAATAACTACAAGGATAATGTGCCGCAGTAAGCGGATATTTGGAGCTGAAGAGTTTAACTTGCATGAATAGTAAGCTAGGATAAGTATCTAGCGAGCCCAACCATAGTCTTACTATTTGTTGGGCATTAAGTTCAAACTTGGTTGCTGCTCCACAGAAATGCATTTTGTTCGACCCTCCCACGGTACCAACCGCCAACACCCCAACCACATCCTTTCAAATATTCCTTAGACGCATCTGCCCCATCGCAATACCTCCAGTCTCAAAAACAAAATCCTACCCATCACCAACACCAACAAACCTACCCGAACCCACCATACCCTCCCACAATGAAGCTCCTAGAAACCGCCATCGCACCCCTCGCCCTCGCCCTCGCCCTCCTCGTCCCCGTCCTCGAAGCCGCCCTCAAGACGACCACCTCCTTCCGCGGCCTCGGCCTCGGCATGGACAAAGCGCAGCTCGCCAAAATCCCACACTGCCTAACCCTCAACTGCGCAAACTGCACCACGTTCCGCACCGTAGATGATCCCTGCGTCGTAAGTCCCCCTTTCTTCATTCCTTCCCCTACTCTCTAACAATGCCTAGCCCGGCCAATTCGCCTGGCAGTACACTACCGGCGCAATCTACAATTGTACTAGCAGCACCAGCAGCAGCACCAGCGGAAGCATCACCACCACCAGCGGAAACGCCACCTGGGCACGGCACCCGGGTGCTTTCAACGAACAGTACAAGAGTTGTATGTGGGGATGTGTGGTGCTAGAGATGGATTGGCTGGTTGGCGGGGGCTTGGATTCGAATCTGCCTGTGTGCACGACTATGACTGGTAAGTTAGCCGTGACGACGGTGGCCGAGAAGAGAAGCTTGAGGGGAAAAGGGAAATAAATGAGGCTAACCATTACGCAGAGGATACGATTTGTTTTGGGGCGGAACAGGGGGCGTATGCTGAGTGTACGGAGGGGTCGGCGGGGCCGGCGCCGGCTGGGAATGTTACTGTGTGAGGGGAAACAGGTGGTTCACGAAGGAGGAACGGGTAAGGTGCATGAGAGATAGAGTGGGATGAAGTTGATTAAATTGACGGTGACGCCAAAGGGGTATAATCTAAATTGTACAAGGTTGCTAGAGATGCTCTCAGTGAGTGACTACTGAAGGAGGTTGAACCGTGGCATTTCAGTGCGAAACTTCGAGACGCGATCCGACGATATGTTGCGCGCAATGCTAAATGCACCTAAGCGTTCCATAGTGCCTCCGTTGAACAAAAGTGGAATGTGAGTTAGATGTGAGAGCTAGGTATGACACTTCAATAGGGCGATGAATGCGCGAGATTCGTCGAAGGATTGCCATGCATACGGTCTTGGCTCAGAAACGTATAAGTCTTGTATCTCTGAGAGATTAGAGTAAACAGGCTGTAAGGCACAACACGCCGTTGTACAGAGTGCGTATATCCAAGGATCTAAATGTGGGGTGTAGCATGCAATATCGCATAGCTGACGAAGAGCGACCGACTCTGGGTGCTTCGAGAATACTGGCTTCTAGAAAAAAACCAATGCTGAGCTATAAAGCTAATGCGCCGCCTCTTTTGCGTTTCGTCATCCGTCTGATTGGCGGAAATTAATTACATATGAGCATGGGGTAACTCAGTAAATATTGTTATCCCCAAATGGCATCGACGGGTCCTCGAAGTTCATGAAATCATCAATCGCGAAATTGGTTTCGCCAGTTCCAGCGCCCATGCCAAGCTCGATGCCTTGCAAGGCAGGAGTCGGTTTCTCGTGGTCACGTGGCGAATCCAAGCCATCAATAAGTCTGAGTTGGTCCGGAATAGCACCGCCAAAAGCGGCGAGGCGGTCCGGCTGTAGGACACCGGGTTCCTTGCTCATACCAGTGGCATCGCCGCGCGCGTTCATCCAGCTGCCGTTCCCACCCTCTTTTTTCTGGACGGATTCGAAGAAGAATTGTTGAAAGAGGACACTGATCTCGTACCAGCGACCTTTGACGTCTTCCAGAGCTACACGTTGATTTGGTGAGATGAGTTTCCAGTAGCAAACCTCGGCGGCGGAGGGAAGTAGTGTTTGATTTCGCCAACGCATGTCTTCTCTCATGCGCATAGGTAGGTGGTTGTCCGCCGGTAGAGCTGGGGGTGCTTTGGCGTTTGGTGCTGGAACAGTAGCATACGAGTATACGTCTCCCCTTAGTTCGACTTTCGAACTAATGTTGAGCGAGTTGGTGCCGACAGGCGAGACTTTCTCGATGATTTCGCTGATGACAAGAATATCAGACCCAAGACCTAGGCGCAACCGTACAGGCTCGCCTCGCCATATCTTTTCAGCCCCGTAATATATTCCGTTCCAGTGGCGCTCCTCATTGCCGTTGTTAGGTATCGTCTTGAGCCTTTCAAATGGCGTATATGTCATGTCTATGGCTTTGGCTGCGAGGATGGAGGCATCGACTTCGGGGTGCCCTTCCCACTGACCGGAGACCAAGGCTTTCCAATCCACTTGATGATAGTTGCACTGTGGGTTCTGCCGAAGCATCTCGAAAGTGCACGACGGTACAGACCACGCTAGCCAAGGCTTCACATCCGCCCCTCCCTCAACTATTTCCTGAGCTGGAGCATGCCCAGGATATGAAAGTGGTTGAATGCTGTGCATGCCAAAGTTGGGGCCATTTGCAGATGCCCAGCGCCGTACTACAAGTCCCAAGCCAAAGGCACCGCCCGGTCTCCTAAACCACACGACTTCCCCGGGGCGAACGACAAATTTCCCGTACTGACTATCAATCTGCTGGTCGAGGCTGCGCGGCTGTGGAAGAGGCGTGGGCTCTAAACGAGGTGGCGCCTTTATTTGTGCAGCGTTCTGGGCGGTGATGGGCGTACCGGGGTTCGTTACAGGACTTTGTGCGATGGGTGTGCCTGTACTGGGACGTCGAACTGGCAGCGGAGCGGGATTTCGATTGACTGGTACAGGCCCGACGGAGGCGTTCATTGTTTTTATACCGGTAGTTGCAATCGCCGTGGTCTCTGCAGGCTTCACGGGTTGGGCGGGTTTCTCGACTTCAATCTGGTTGGGCGAGCATATGCGGCAGGTGCAGTTGTTATAGTCGCTTGCTTCGTCTGTGAGGAGCCACAACAGGTGCGGGAAGAACTCGACAGGGCTGCGGAAGCGCTTTCGTGGCCTGTATGTTTGTCAGCATGATCCATACCAACAGGAATCGGGACTTAGGCAGCACAAGAAAGTATTGCCTTGTGAGCAGCAGCCCACTGTGCCCGGTGAAGCGTACCCTTTGGGATAACCGTAGAGATAGGCGTCTTGCCTGTCGTGACCGCCACCAGAGTGGTTCTTGGATTCGCCATTGATCTTGGACTTTATGTGCTCGTACAGCCTGTATCCCTCTGGGAAATCCCATAGAATGCACTGTTGCCACTTATCCTCGTCTTCCTTGCGACCAATCTCGCGCAGCAGCATGCCGCCCAGCTTCTTGCGCCAGTCGACGTGTTTTGCATCGTCCCTCTCAATCAGGCGGTAGTAGTCGCTCTGGCCCTGTTCGTTGGGCGTGCGGTCGAGCTGCGACTCGGTGGGGCCATTGCGAACTGGTGTGCCCTTGCTGTTCACGACGGTGCGGCCATCGGACCGCTGGGGGAAGATCGGCCAGAACTGGGTGAGCGGCTGGCTCATGGCATCGGCGGGTGCGCGTTGGCGCGTCGAGCCTGGGTGCAGGTGCGACGGTGGATAGTAAGAAGGTCGTGGCTCGCAGCTTGTCAAGCGCAATTGAAGGTTCGCGCGCGCGTTCGGCGTTAAGTCGCTTTTCTCCGCTAGCGCGAGAATCCAAAGACGCGCCTTTGACACGACCCTCGCCTCTTTCCGCCTGGAGTGATGGCACTCAGATATATGCGCCATGTATCCCGTTGACAATGATGTTTTCGTGTAGAAGTACTCATCCTCTTCACCTTCACTTTCATCGCTGCGCAATGTCCGGCTGCGCTCATGGATATTTGTCTCCGCTACCTGGGTGAACGCGAGGCAGCTCGCCTTCACTTTGGGTTTATTACCTCGATACTCCATACAAGAGACGCTGCGCACTGCCGAAATGGATCCTCAGACGCCAAAGCGCAGAGGTGCTTTGGAGCATCTTCTGGCTCAATTTGGAGCGCAGCAATCCGCGACTTCAGCGACCAAAGCTAGGACGAAAGCCAGGAGGGAGAGTTCCTTCACCTCGCAACCAGACTCCGTTGATGCTTTCAAACCAGCGTTTGCGGTTTCCCGGCAACCGAGCCTGCAGCAGCCCAAGCTCGACAGCGCACTTTCAAGTCTGTCAAACACCGTCACAACTACGTCGTCCAGCTCTTCAGCTTCGGACGTTGAAGAAAGCTCAAAAGACATTGAGGAGAGCGAGGGCACGAGTGAGGCCAACATCAGCGGAGAACAATCCGTCCCTTCCGTTCCAAAAGGTTCCGTTCGTCGGGCTCGCACGTCACTTGCCCGTAGGCAGCTGGACGGACTGAAGATGGAGAACCGTCGCAAAGACCGTGACGACGCTCCACGAAGGAGCACGAGGGTCAGGAAGAGTGACATTCTCGCGTCAGATACCGTCTACTACCCTCCTACTCCACCCTCCAAGCGCAAGGCGACCACACCGTCACCGCGCAAGCTTGACACTGCTCGGGCACGACTGCGCGATGATATTGCGCGGAAGACCCAAGCGAAAGCAAGTGCTTTCGTTGTTGCTAACAAAGACCTCTTCCTGCCGCTTCTACCGCAAAGCAACCATGTTTCGAAGCTCATCGCCAACGGGCAGCAAGCATCCGTAGTCAAATACCAGCGCCTCTCCGCGCAGCCAGAGGGCGTCACGGCAACTATGAAACCTTACCAGCTTGACGGTCTGTCGTTTCTCGTCCATCTCCACAACAACGGATTCTCTGGTATCCTCTCCGACGAGATGGGTCTTGGCAAGACCTTGCAAACTCTGTCGTTGTTCCAATACCTGGAGGAGCAAGACCGCAATATGAGTGTTGTTTCAGAGGAGTCGCGCCCGTACCTTGTCATTTGTCCGTTGAGTGTCTTGAACTCTTGGGTCAACGAGGCTCAAAAGGTGAGTAACTTGTCCTTGCATCTCGCCTACCTAAATTATACACACGTACTCATCATCATTTAGTGGGTGCCCGAACTTAAAGTCCTGCGCTATCACGGAACACCGGGTGAGCGAGACCGTCTCAAGAGGGTCGCGCAAGGCCTCGAGGACCAGTATGGCAACGAAACTTCGCAGGCTCGAGACCGAAAGGCGTCAAAGAAAGCGGGCATCAAGGTGTCTAAGCTGCCGACTGAGTCAGATTCAGACTCATACAAGATCATTGTCACGACGTACGACACCTTCAAGGCCGAGCAAAGCTGGTTCAGACATTCATTCATATGGCGTTACGTTGTGCTAGATGAGGGCCACATGATCAAGAGCAACGTAACACAGATTTCGACCGCATTGAAGCGTATCTCTTCAGAGTACCGGCTCATTCTCACGGGCACCCCGGTGCAGAATGATATGGTGGAGTTGTGGAGCTTGTTGGCTTGGCTCTTCCCTGATGTTTTTACGGACAATACGCAGGCTTTGTTTAAAGAATCGTTCGATCTTGCCCGCGGACGTGCCAACCAGAAAACTATGGACGATGCTCGCCGACTTCTAGAGTTGATCATGCTACGTCGGATGAAAGACAGTCCTGGTGTAGACCTGGGCCTTCCGCCAAAGGAAGAGGTGCTGTTGTACGTCCCGCTTACGCCCATGCAGCGGTTCTGGTATACGAGATTGCTCACGCGTGTCGATGATGCCATGCTAGATGACTTGTTTGCAGATGGGAAGAGCAAGGAGCGAGCTGCACTAGAAAAAGAGAAGCAAGAAGATGAAAAGCTTGGCCGTTTGCAAGATTTGGAATTGGAGCAGAGTGCGGACGCTTCTGACGACAAGGAGAAGTGGGAGGAAACGGCGGAGATTATGCGGCAGGCTATCAAGAACGAACAGAGTGCTGGCGTAGAGACCTCGGCCTGGCGGAAGCTGATGAACTTGGTCATGCAGCTTCGTAGATGTTGCGTACACCCCTACCTTCTTCCCGGTGCAATGCCGGATCCCTACTACGCTGGTCAACACATTATCCGTTCCTCGGGAAAGTTCATCATCCTCGAGAAGCTACTTAAGCAGAGCATATCGCAGGGCAAAAAGGTGTTGATTTTTTCGGGCTTTACGGAAACACTAGACTGGTGTGAGAACATGCTGGAGATGATCAGCACTTTTGGTCAAGATTTCAAGTATCTCCGCTTAGACGGGGGCACAGCTAGAGCGAGACGCAACCTGGAGATGCGCTTGTTCAACGACAACAAAGACTACAAAGTCATGCTGCTTTCTACCCGAGCTGGTGGCCTAGGCATCAATCTGACCGCAGCCGAGGACGTCGTCTTCATGGACGAAGATTGGAATCCTCAGATGACCTTGCAGGCCGAAGCTCGTGCACACCGAATAGGACAGCAAAAGAAAGTAACGATATATAAGCTGTGTACACAAGGCACAGTTGAGGAGCAGATGATGGGTCGCATCCGCAAGAAGATGTATCTTGCGACCAAGATTACAGAGTCTATACAAACCATGTACGGTGAACATGTCTCGGACTGCAGCACGCTTGTTAGTGGCGATACCCCAAAGATAAACACATCCCAGCTCAGATCTCTTGTTCGCCGTGGAGCCCAGACCTTGTCACATCCCGAGATCGACGTGACCGAGATGCTGTCTTGGGACCTAGACACTGTGTTGCAAAAGTGTCGAGACAAGCCTGCCGATCCTCATCAGAGTTTCGATACCGGCGCAGAGGTTGATGAAGAGAAGTGGCTTTCCGTGATGGAGCGAGTAGAATGCGCAGTGTTTGACGGCAAACGCTATCAGCGAAAGCTCGATAGCAAGAAGTCTAGGAGTGCCCCTGACGAGTCAAACATCCGTAAGGATCGTCGCAAGCGCAAAGAGATGACAGTCATGGTTGACGGTTACCAAGTCAGCAAGGAGTCGCTCGACTGTGCCCAATGGGAGGCTGTTCCTACGCTGGCCGGAAAAGACCCTCGCCTGGCGGACGCCGTGCGGGAGAAGCGCCACGAATACCTCCATGAAGAGCACTGTCTAGCTTGCTTCGACGGCCCAGAGGTTGGCCACATGGTACAGTGCAAGTCGTGCCCCCGCGCTTTCCACTTTGACTGTTTGGACGAAGACTATCAGGAGAAAGTGAAGGGATTCGCCGGCTTTTACTGCTCTCAGCATAGCTGCTCCGAGTGCGGCAAAAACACAACGGATGCAGGAGGTCTCATGTATAGATGCCGGTGGTGCCCTCGCGGGTTGTGCGAGGATTGTATGGATTGGGGCAAGGAAGAGCTGATTGGCGAAAACCTTCCAGAGTTTGAGATGATGCATCAACCGTCTACCCAGACCGGATTCTACATCAAGTGTCCTGACTGCGTCGACAGTATGGAAGAGGACAAAGCCAAGAAGGAGTGGATCGAGGGTATGGAAAAGAGCTATGCGGAGCAGCATGATACATGGTTCAAGCAGCAAGAAGAGGAACAACAGCGTGTTGAGCAGCAGCAGGACGCTGCGCAGGAGTCTCGTCGCATCCATACCAAGCTCTCGAAGGCACCATCTGCCCAGCTCGAGGTTTCTCTCGAGTATATGCGAGGCTCTACACCATCGCTCACGGACAACTCAACCACCAACGATGACTCTGGTCTTACCACGCCGCGTGCGCGCAAGTCCTCTCTGACACCGAGCAAGAAACGCTTGTCGAACCTCGAGACTCGCCTCGCAAACTCACCCGAGAAGCGTCCTCGGCTTGCTCGACGCACCTGGACTGTCGAAGACGACCTGTCATCCGATGACTTCTAGGCGCGCTCATCACCGCACCATAACGACAATGTACAGTCGCCTTTGATGCGTACAGAAAATGCTCTTTTGCTCTGCGTGCTCTTGTACGAGCGTATGGAACGACCGAACTTGAATTGAGATGATGGAACGAGGTTTCGCACCAAGGCAGCGCACTTCGCACACCCAACGTTTAACCGCGAAGACCTCCATCAACTCTCTAGAAACCTGCAATTCGGCGTCTCATAGGATGGTGTTTCTTTTTCACGACTGCATGATATACCCCTTTTGAACCTTCGAGGCGTTTGTTGCGCATGCACTCGCAGCGATGCTAGCATGGCTTAGACACTCATGCATCACCGTCGATGCGAAAGCTGCGTAGTGTAGTTGAGATGAGATGGCTTGAATGCGATCTTGCATGATACATCATGACTGATTAGTGCTGCACTTCGTGTTGTGACGATTCTGTTGTGATCCCGTGATATGTCTATCTCGCGCGAAGTGAATAACATGCAGAAGGCATCGTTATGACGTACAGCATACATATTCTTACCGAACCTGTGACATTTCACCGAGATGTGAATACTTGGCCAACGCCGTGAAAATTTCCCAGTATCTGTGCATTGCGTAAGTGTACATCAAAGGACAACGGGAGTGGGTACGCTTACTACTTTTGAGACTTGTTTTACGCAATGACTGGCTCATTAGCGAAATAACCGGTCTGGTGGCGTGAAATGTGCGATCAAAAGCGTGGTGGACGTACTCCGGCCGGAAAGGGTGCTGATGAGATATAGCTAAGTATCAGTGTATGGCTGTTCTGCGGTTGATTTAGCGTGGGAAGTTGCATCCGGGGAGACGCATTGTGGTTGGGAATCGGAAGAGACGGGCACTTGTGCGGCAAGGTAGGGGTCATACCGAGCGTTGATTTCGGCCTTCTTTCACAGCGTAAGTGTTTTTACCGAGTTCGAAGGAAAGGGACTGTTTCATCCGGACTTGCGCGATAAGACGTAGTTACAGGAAACTGTAGGTGTTGTCAGTCATCTGAATGAGAACAAGGCGGGCATACGATTTGTGATACTTTGTGCGTCTGAAGATGAGTTTGTTGCTGGAGTACTTTGGAAAATGTGTTTGCACGCGGTTTCGCTGCGAATCGTTCAAGTCCCTGGAGGTTCATTGTCATGAACAAGTTAGCATTGCCTTTCATGTGTCAACGGAGTCATACGTACATCTCTGTCAGCTGAATCAAAGCCCGATTAAAACCACTGGATTTCCATCGCACCTAAAGTACTCACTTTGACAGTTGCACGTTCAAGAAACTCAGCGTCAATGGAGCCGTGGAACTCAAAAGGATGTAGGATATCGTTTCCAGAGGGTGAGAATGATGCGTCGTTGTCTAGATTCCTGACTCGGCCATTTGAAGATTTGACACGACATTGGGAAGATTCCTTGTGGAAAGGAAAATTCCAGCAGCCCGACACAAGTTGTTCGACATGGCTAAAGCTCATCTGTGGGTATAGATATCTGCTGTCATAACTCTAGTATAAGACTTCCCTACTCTGTTCAGCACTACAAATTACATACATGTGTCTGCCGCGTGAATTCAATGCTCATGTGTAACCACCAACTCCTGCACCCTTCCTAGCAACAAACCCAGCAGGAAGTCTATCGCACCGTTCTATAAGTCATCAAATGTCCATCGAAACCTGAAGATGAAAAACCGTGTAATCTGGGGAAACGCTCTCAGCCTAATACCAACATATCCCAGGTACGCAACGCCTCCCAAACGCGCAACAACCAACCTCGGAGAGGAAAAGTAGTCGTAGATATCGAATCGCCTGATACCTAGTGAGCAGATGATTGATCAGTCTCCTTTTCCCTCTTGGGCTTCTTCACTCTGGGGTGTTTGAGGGACCAGCATGATCACGTTGGCCACCTCCCTGATTTTGGCCTTTCTCCTTCTTGCGGCCACGTTCTCTTCTAGAGTTTCGAGAGGGAACTCATCGCCTATATTGCCTCCAGCTATCTTTTTCGTAGTTCCATCATGCGTCCAGCTCACATAAAAACTGCCGCCTCCATCTAGGTTCACAGCCTTTGCATTCTCCAAGCTTGTGTCATCGGTGTGTATTTGAAGCCAGTGTTTGATGAGATCACTAAGCCGGTTCGTGTTAAGCCCTTGGTCTCTTGAAAGAGTAGTGTAGACGAAGAGATACTTGTCGCCATCTTTCAAAGCAACATAGGCGAGACGCTCATTGGGTCTGCTTGCGTGTGCGAGGCTGCCGGTGTCATTCGCAGCCTTGGTCGATGTCTTTGTACCTGGAATGAAGTATACCCATCTCTCATTGTCGTAATCTATCGGATCTCCCATAAGATCTGGTCCGCTGTGCAAGAACCCATTCTCTTTGCAACCGACTAGCACGTACATGTCCTTATACCGCTTAGGGATTTCTATGTGTTGTTGCGATACACTTGTTTCGCCCACCGGATAGCAGTATTTGTCCATCTTGAAGAAGCCGCCATTGCAGAGAAGGTAACTTTCGGTTTCGCGGTCGACGAATTCGTGTGGAAAGATTCCTCGCCCTGGGTTACCCTCCACTCGCATGCGTGCATTCTTTACCTCGATCACATCCAGCTGACCTAACTCTTCCATGTTCGACATCGTTCCGCGAGCCTTTTCCTCCTTCACATGATCTCGCCAACCGGCTTTCGTGTGGTAACTCCACCACGTTACCTTGCTTGGAAGGAGGTGTTCGATTTTGTGGTACTCTTCCAATTCACTGTCTTGAGGTTCCTCGCCCTTGCTCCTTCCCATCTCTTTCTCATTTCCTCCAGGGACTCTGCCGCTTGCTTGAGCCATCTTCTTGCACTAGTCACTGCTTGTCGAAGGTTGCGATTCGTAACGATTCTGGTGGTCCAAGATGGTAGTGATTCGTAACGATTCGGGTGGTCGAAGGTGGTAGTGATTCGTAACGATCCGGGTGGTCGAAGATTGTGGTTCACAATGATTCTGGTAATCTTGTTGGCCTTTGCATGCTCTCTGGCTTCCCTTTTTATCATTTCCAAAGTGGATTTGTCTTTGGCGTTCTGTTGTGTTTGGTTTCCTGCTTGATCCTTTGCCTTGGTCATATTGGCAAACTTTGGATCTGTCTTTGCCCCAAACTTTGTTTCCGTCTTTGCTGGAACATTGCGATTTTGGTCTTCCTGGTTCCTCATGCTAGGTTACGATAGCTATCCTACTAAAGTAGTCTTGTTCTTCTTCTTTTTCGATCAAGCACTCTGTTCTAATACAATGTCCAACTGACGAACCTTCGATCGGTTGTCTCTGTGAGGCTGCAAACATACCGTACATTGCCTCGTGGGTTTGGCAAGTATCGCCACAAACAACAAATTGATAAAACACTGGATGGTTGTTCAATGAAGTTGGCTGAAAAAATCGATTGTAGAAATCGGACCACAATTTGGGTGAGGCCGAAAACGACTGGCCCAGTGCTTGTTAGCCGTACTTTCATTGCGTCCATGGGTGCAAACATTTTCAACACAGTTCTTGGCTACCTCTGTGAACACCACAGCGCTCAGAAGAAATGCGACAGTAATTTTTATCTTGATAAATTCTTGGTAACAGACAGCGCTGCTAAATACATCGTATGCCAGTAGACCAGTTATATTGCGTAGACAGTTGCTAACCAAATGGAGAGGAGGGCATATGAACGACTGAACAAAAAGAAATGAACGTCTCTCTATTATATCAAACAGGAAGCAAGCGAACAAAGTAAACGACTGTTGTATTGGAGAAAGCATGAAACTCTTTCCAAGATCTACATCCCAAGCCCATACGCGCACATCTCATCTGAATTCCATACATCCGATCGGCTTGTACATTCTCTAGATCCAAATGATAAAGCCATCGGACTGTACCTGTAGAGGTCCGCTCAACAATCATGAGGTCAACGCCGAACCTCTCACATGCCCGCTCGCACAACAACGCCTTTTCTTTCGAGATTTCAAGCCCCTAGAACTACCCCTCCTAGACTTCTTTGATGAATTTTCTTAGAAAAGCCCTCAACAACGCAATCGTGATCAAAGACATATATGTGGCGGACTGATCCACTCGGACTCGGCCCTTACCCAGTTTTGAGAAACGCGCAAACGTCACAGAAAATTGCTCGTATGGTGCTCGAACTCGGGGTTCTCTCTTATTGAGATCTGGTATTGCTCTCACCTGATTTTTCCGCTGCTTCCAGTGTGTCTGAAACAGTACGATTGGAAATGGACCGCACTCTTCAAGTGTGGCACTTAGCATCTCTTTGTCCAAGCTACCGATAGAATGGCTACCTTATCATCCCAAGACGACGCCGGCTGATATGCCCCCTCACGCTTAGACGTAGGGCCGACATATATGAGCCTTCGCATTAGTGCCTATAAGCCATTTTATCAAAATCTTGATCTCAAAATGTCTTTCTCACAGCTGTCGCTAGAATTGCGGGATATGATATGGTCAGAGGCTGTTGCTGAAGAATTCCAACAGGTGAGTAGTACACTCTCGTCGTCATTCTTTGCATAACAACAATTACTAACCGTAGGCAAGTAAGGAAAGGTTCTTTATGTCAGCTACGACTAATTACAATTCCGAATCTTTACTAACATATTGCATTCATAAACTTCAGCGTCGCTGATGGCTTTTCACTACACCCCTGCAGGACCGGTCACTACGAACGCTTACGAAGAGCCTTTGTTGGTAACAAGGACTTGTCTTCAGACGAGGAAAGGCAGCCTCTAAGGGTTTACGTCTATAAATCCCACGATGGGGAGGAGTTGCGCCTTGGCGGGAACGAATTCCAGTCATTCGTCAATCGCCTCACTATGGCAACCGTCTGTTACGAAGCTCGCTCTCAGGCCATCAAATATTGCTATGATCAAGTGGATATCGTAGATTTGCGGTATGCCGTTAGTGCGCTAGACGAATCGAGCGATGCTAGAGAAGTCATTCTGAACCCTATCTTGGCGCAGCCGACGTCAGTCATGATCACCGCTGGAAACGTTACGCCAGATCTTCACAACGATCATGATTCTGCAGAGCGTCTTGTCGATGTAATCTATCGCGTCTGTGGTGATAATGTTCAGTGTATCATCCTAAACTTTCGGTTCGACTCCGATACCACTCTGGACGAATTGTATTGGCCACATGGAGCTCACTACGAGAATCGCACTTATCCTGATACGTCAGTCCCAAAGTCTCATCGCACATCTTCCCATACTAAACTACATATAGACTGCCAGTTTATATCGATGAAGATCCAAACCATAATCCGTATGATACTTTCATGGGACCAGATCGGAGATACCACATGACAGGGACGCTGCGTAGTGAGTTTGTTTACAACGACCCAGATCCTTACATATTCTCCACGCATCTCATTAAGTTCCATGAACTACTAGACGCTTCTAAGCAAAGCCTACCGAAATTGAAGACGATTGAGCTAGACCTGCGGACCAGCTGGACCTGCGTGTACGGAGGAGATAGGACATGGGTTACATACATCAAGGCAACAAACAAGGATGGCGAACTTTGGGTCAATTATGAAGATACCGAAATAGGCCACCAACATCACTCCTCGCGTAAATAGGAACAGGATAAACACTGAGGTAGTGCGGCAGGAATGTCGCACTAATATACCTCGCCACCTCTACTGACAAAAAAAGCACAGATACTATCCTCTGGTCGAAGCCCTGCGACAGGTGGAGTCAAGGGTAGTATAGCGGCACCGCCCAACACAGTCCTTACCGTGGTCAGAGACGCTCTTTCCAATCCAGGATGCACTGCTTCATGTTCTTCTTTCTGTTTGCCTTCTTAATAGCTGTATGTACACTCAGACTGGACCTCGGTTTTTTTTTGAGTTTCGCGCAAGTGGATTCTTGTCTCCTTTTTTGTTTGAATGAAGGCAACGGGACACGCGGGTAATGACGAAAGACAGGCGCGGAGGTCTCCGAACGTAGGGAGGGGATTGTCACTGGGCAAGACACCGGCGGTCATTGGAGTCTACTTTAGTCTTTTGAGGAAATGTGAATTTGAAGCACATGCACATTCGATACTCGCCACACATACCAAACACATCCCATCTACTCTCTACATTTGATATGCCTCCGCGCCCTCCCCAAAAAGCAAATGCGGTTTCCTCTTCGCAAGGTCCAAGATCGTCTGCGCAAACACCGAATTCGCCCACGCGAACCAGCTCCCTGCTCATAGTTAGCAAACTGCATTGCAAGAACTTTCGCGCAACTCACTGGTATAATCACTCCAATTATTCACATTGATACTCTCATGGATCAGTCCGACGCGCGACACGTTCTTCACGGCGGTCAAACACTTCATAATTTCGTCGTCGCTCTCGCTAGTCATGGCCTGCACGAGCACACTCATCGGCCACGCATGCTGATACCCGATATGCGGACCGCCGATGCCGCTGAAGTCCTCGCCGGTAAGGAAATAGGGGTTGCCCTTCTTCTGGAGGATCATCTTCCTGGTGTTCTGGTAGACGTCGTTGTCTGCGTCAACGAAGCCGAGGAGGGGCAGTGCTAGCAGAGACGGCAGGTTTGCATCGTCCATGATGATTGACGAGCCGAAGCCGTCGACTTCAAAGGCGAAGATGCGTCCGAACGTCTTGTGCTGCACGACGCCGTGCTCCCAAACACCTTCTTCAATCTTCTCGCCCCATTTTTGCAGATCCTGAGCCACGGCCTTCTTGCCTGCTTTGCGGAGGAGGGCGGCGGTGCGCTTGAGCTCCACGCTGATCATGGCGTTGGCGGGGATGAAGAAGCCGAGGATGGTGGCATCGTCGCTGGGGCGGAAAGCGCTCCTTACAAGCCCGGTGCCTGAAGCGAGGGGGTTGCCGACGCCGCCCAGATTGAGCGTTTCAGTTCCGGCATTGGTCTGACGTTGAAAGGTGTACTCGTTGCGGCGGAAAACGCCGGAATCTTCGTCGAATGTGGGCTTGGACTGAGCGTCCAAGACCTCTAGGAGAGTATCGAGCGCGAGAAGGAAGCGCGCGTTGACGAATTCGGTAGAGCCGGTGCTGTCGTGAAATTGATTGGCAAGAGAAAGGAAGTGGGCAAGAGAGTCGAGCTCGTATTTGCATTCGAAGACGAAAGAGTTTTCGTAGACCGGATGCACAGTGTCGCCGTCGCCTTGGAAGGTGGGGTTCAGGCCACTGGGAGGCGGTGGTTGGAAGGCATTGCAGTATGGGGACCCAATGACATATTCAGACTGGGTGTTGATCGCGCCCAGAATTAGCTTGTGAATCTGCTTGTCTTTCTTTGCTAGTGATTGATACTGGGCGAGCTGGTTTGTTGAATCTCGCAGCCATTCAGCGTTGATATCTCCTGTGACGATGAAGCTCTGTGGTCCTTTCCAAGCCTTTGCATCCCACGACTTCTTGCTTGGTTTAGGCTTGACCGTACCATCAGCGTGCCACCGAACTGTTGTATCGAGGGTATTGGGGAACGCGTTTTCAAATATTCTTGCAAGATCCTTATCAACTAATTTCTCGTTCATATCGTCTATGACTTTTTCCACGAGCGGCGATTCGAAGGTACGGCAATACTTGGACGGTCTTTGGGAGGGGAGTTCAAGCGGGCCTAGGCTGTAGGGCGGACTAGAGTATGATCAGACCAAAGCTCGGGAGTCTACGAGGAAGCTTACTGCTGGCGCATAGCATAATTCTTGTAGTCCGGACATGCTGCCTTGTACTTGAGAGGGTCGATTGGAGCCTTCAATGGCTCTTGGACGCCGGCGCCGCTACCCGCGTTGGTGGACAGAAACAGGAGATACCAAGCGCCCAGCGACGAAGCGGAAGCTGGCGACTTCATCTTGAATAGGTGCTTTGTTATCTGGTCGGGCTCTGAGGAAACACAAGTATAGCTGAGACGTTGCTACACACGAAGAATGCTACGGAGGACGTTCAGCGAGGAAACAATGGTATCATGGCGTGCTTGGTTTGGATCCACGGGTGCATTGATTAGGTGTGAGCAGCGCGAAGGAAAAGCTGTCTCGCAAGCCCATCCCACCGTCATCGCGGATCGACAAGGTGTCTTGTTGGCCAACCGCGGCCCGCATCAAGCGCGCGCTTATCGGTAGCGCATCGATAAGTGCAGCCCTACACGAGCTCTCCGCGACTTCTCAGCTTCTATCTCGACATACCACCTCACCTAACCTATATTCTCATCTCCTATACAATCCTCATACGGTTTGCGCGCTTTCATTTTGCACGTTGAGGGTAAGCGACCAAGCGCGCAGCTAGTACAATGACTGCTGCCTTTTGAGCTTTACACCAGCAGTCGCAACTATTGTCTTTTCGTTTACCTGACTCTCACAAAAGCTTTGTGTAGCACGTAACTGAATTCAGGGTAACGCAAAGGCTCTCATAAACGCCTTCAAAACTCTGCTAATTCTTCTTAGCCTTCTACGAAACCGCAGCCATGATCGCCCTCCCAGGCCTGAACCTAGGCGCTCAACCCTCCGAACCGCTCAACATCCCCTCGTCCTCCTTGGCTCGAACCCAAGAACTCGCTGCAAACACAGAGTATCGCTTCGAAGTCAGCTTTGCTCGCTCCCTCACCATAAAGCTCCTCAGCGGCACCGCAGAATACTTCGGCACCGAACTCGCACCCTCAACGACATACACATTCCAAGGCACAAAAGGCGCGGTTTTCACATGGCACGGTTGCAAGCTCGAAGTAGGTGGCGAAGTAGAGTCCGAATACATTGCCGAAGAGACGCAGATGATGGGTGCGGCGAATGCGCACTTCGCTCTTGAAGCGCTGCGTGAGCGCGCCGTGCAGACGCGGCATGCCGGACCCAGGGTCCTCGTCGTAGGCCCCGAGAACGCGGGGAAGACATCGCTGGTCAAGGCGCTCACAGCGTACGCGGTCAAGAGCGGACGGCAGCCCATGGTCGTCAACCTCGACCCGCGACAGGGCATGCTCTCTGTGCCCGGCTCACTCACGGCCGCTGCGTTCTCATCGATAATAGACATCGAGGAGGGTTGGGGCAGCAGCCCGATATCGGGGCCGAGCCCAACGCCCGTGAAGATGCCGCTCGTGTACCACTACGGGCTAAAGGATGCGGAGGAGGGCAAGGTGTTCAGGCCGCTGGTTACGCGCATGGCGCTTGCGGTGACGAGCAGGCTGGAGGAGGACCCGGCGAGCAAGCAGACGGGGTTCGTCATTGATAGCCCTGGCGGCATTAGCCACGGGAAGGCAGGCGTCTACGAGAACATAGAGCATATAATATCTGAGTTTTCCGGTGCGTGTGATGTCCATGACTTGTCTTGTCACCACTACAGATATCTACCCGACTTCCACCCTGACAGATCTATCCATTTCTCCATACGCAAGCACACACTGACGCCTCGCAGTAAACGTCGTCTTCGTAATCGGCTCCGAACGCCTGTACTCGGACCTCTCGCGCAAGTACTCGTCGCACCCAGACCCCGTGCACATAGTCCGCCTCGACAAATCCGGCGGCTGCGTCGACCGCCCAGAAGAGTACATGAAAGCCGTGCGGCATGCGCAGATTCGCGCGTACTTCTTCGGCCACGGCGAGGCTGCGCTCGCGCCGCACTCGCAGTCTGCGTCTTTTGACGAGCTGAACATCTTTAGGATATCCGAGGGTGAGTCTTTCTCTTTGTCTTTTCCTGAATAGGTGGGTGGTCCGGTTGTTGATACGATACTCTAGGTACAAACATTCACTTCGGCGGAGACGACGGGGACAATCCGTATGGCGCCATTTCGACAGATGTCTACGAGAGGATTTCGCCGAGCGGGGACATTGTGAATAAGTTGCTGGCTATTACGACGGCGGCGGCGACGGATAGCCATGCGGCGATCAGGGATGCGAGTGTCAGGGGGTACATGTATGTGGCGGAGGTGGACGAGGCGAAGAAGAAGGTGAAGCTGCTGAGTCCGCAGCCGGGACATGTGCCGTTGAATGCGATTGTCATGGGGAGCTGGCCGGAGGATGTGCCGAGTTTGGTGGGATGAGTGGACTAGTTTGAGTTCCGATCGTGAAGGGTTACGGGGGGAGGAATGTAGACTGAAAGTAAGGGGAATGACGCTTAACATGTACCGGAGGGTATCTAGTGGTCTACGAAATAGATAAACACTGATGCAACCAGCACATTCTATCAGTGCCTTGCTTTCTCGTGTCTTCCTTCACGCCCCCTCAGCAGCTTCAAGGTCCTTCTCTGCTTTGTCGAGCAGATCTTTTAAGATGGACGTCGTGCTCCTCATGCCCTTCAGCGCGTTCTCATCAGGACCCTCTCCAGGTCTCCACGTCGCGTGTGCAAAGTCGATCATCTTGACAGCTGCAAGCCGAGGCAGATCCTCCTCCTCATCACCTTCCTCTTCGGCGGGAGGAGCAGATCGGAGTTTCGCCTTCGTCGTCGCATATTCGTCCACGTCGCCCTCGTACACGAGCAGAATACTCGCCGAGTACATGCGACTTTCCTTGCTTTCGAAAGCCTTCGTGATATCCTTGACCTCTCCCAAAAAGTACGCGAGTACCTCTCTTGCGCGCTCCAGCTCCTTTCCTTCCTTCCCTTGGCCATGTATGTAGCTCTCGAACCCGTCGTTGATATCCTCAGCAGCAAACTTACGCCCGTACATCTTGTTATACACCCAGTATCCACCCTCTTTATCCGCCTCGGCGTACTCTTTCAGCTCGGCTGGTACCTCGGGGGTAGGCAACCCTTTGTACACTCTCATCCCCGCAATCCTGAAGCCAAGACTGCCCGAAGTCGTCTCTGCACTCACTTTGTCTAATCTCGCGCGCTTCTCGGGCTTCGCGGCATCGTCCCATAGTTGCGCCCCGAGCTTCAAGTCCAGCACGTTTGGCTTCTTGAACCCGTGCGTGATGTTCTCCAGCACAATGTGCAGCTCTGTTTCCAGCTTTTTGCCATGCAGCCTTTCGACCGTGCCCTCGGCTGTAGTTATCGTCCCGGATTCCTCCGCGGTTGTGGAGGCAGATTGGTCGGCGGACAAGGAGAGTGTGCCCATGAAGGTGGGTAGATGCGGAGCGAGGTCAGGATGCGAAGCGGCGATCGATTCGTAAAATGTGACTTCGGCCTGGGTACAGGGCTTTACTACTACGGCACCGGAGCCATCGGAGAGGACGCCATCACTATGTCTTGTCAGTGTTTGAGGGGAGGCTGAGGCTGCGGGGTGCGTACTGGCCTGCTGCGGCGTTTCCGAAGGCTTGGAGTGTGGAGGGGTCGAATGGCTTCTTCGTCATGACTGCGGGGTTTCGAGCTGTATGTAGAGGAGGTACTCTGGTAATTTGTGAGGTGTGGAAGCATAGAATGTGGAAATCAATGAAGGTGCTAGGCGCGTAAGCTGAGCTGTTGTGAAGCTTGGAGGATGACCCCGCGTTTCAGGGTTGTCGAGTAAGCTGGGACCCTGGACCAGTCACATGCTGACTCGCACCAGCATCTGCTCCGTCAATCAGTTATCAGCCACCCTCGTGTATCATTACACAAGAGCTGCTTTCATCTTTACTAGACGTACCGTAGTGATTCAGCCATTGTGAAAGCCCAAAGCTACACATCTTCATCCTGTTTGCAATGACCAACTCAAGCTATCGATACGCGCTAACTACCATGACATCACCCCACCTTGTTCACTGACGAATATCGTGGAACCACTTCGTCTGTGATTATACATTCGATGTACGCTGACTTCTCACAAGGTCTGAGTCTTCACGCGCTGTATTAACACCACCTGCACACCACGCCATCGATGCTGACGCGCCGCGTAAAACGCTTCTTTGACTCATCAATAATCGCCTCTACACCGCGCCTCTCTTGTACACCTTCCACACAATTCCTCCAAACCCCCCATACGTCTCTCAAAATGTTACATTCAGCCAAAAAACGCATCTTCGCCCCAACAGGCGGCTCCAGCGACCCCGGCCACGCCGTGCAATACCAGCGCGGCACCCTCGAAAAGTCGGACCTCCTGTCCTCCCCAACAGACCAATTCCACGCCTGGTTCCAAGAAGCCCTCGACGCAAAAGTATACCAGCCCGAAACCGTAACCTTCGCTACCGCCTCCCTGCCAGACGGCAAGCCCAGCGCGCGCATCGTCTTCATGAAAGAGCTCGACGACCGCGGCTTCGTCATCTACTCCAATTGGAAAACCTCACGCAAGAGCGCAGACATACGGAGTAACCCGCAGGCCGCGCTGACATTCTGGTGGCGCGAGCTCGAGCGGCAGGTCCGGGTTGAAGGGCACGTTGAGCGGCTTACCTCTGAGGAGTCTCAGGTTTACTACGACACGCGGATTCGCGGGTCGAGGATTGGCGCGTGGGCGAGTCCGCAGAGTAAGGTGCTTGAGGGCCGGGAAGAGCTGGAGAAGAGGGTGGATGAGGTGGAGAAGAGGTTTGATGGTAAGGATAAGATTCCTGTGCCGGAGTTTTGGGGTGGGGTCAGGGTTGTGCCCGAGGTGGTCGAGTTCTGGCAGGGGAGAGAGAGCAGATTGCACGATCGTTTGAGGTATAGGAAGGAGGGCGAGGAGTGGGTTGTGGAGAGGCTGAGCCCGTAATGTCTCGTAGTGGAACCATTAGATCAAAAAGAAATATCATATGCGACTAGTGATGTTTCGGTAACATCTGACCATAAGGCGTACGTTCTGACGTTTTATGGGTTTGTACATCTCTGGTGGTTTTGCTTTGTCAACCGACATTAAGGCGCAGTCACGTGCACTACTATACAAATACTCTCCTATCCGCCAATCCTTGAGCATGATATATAAATCTTGACAATTTCAGATTACTCTCGGAAGTTACTTCGTATCCCATAGCCTACGACATGTGTCCACCAGAAACCATCGCATCCCTCCAAACCACCGACGCTATATTGTCGCCAAATGTAGACATAATCCCAGCCACCGAAATCAGTCAGGCAGCCTACAAGCACGCCGCTTCCTTATTGCATCCTTCAATCCTCGCTCATAGCATTCGCCTCTACCTGTACACCAAAACACTCGCCGCTACCAAGAACTCCATCTACCACACCGACCACGCTAAACATGACCACCTCTTCGTCGCCTGCCTGTTTCACGACATAGGCACCACAGAGGTCTACAACGGAGATCAACGTTTCGAAGTCGAAGGTGCCGATGCCGCCGTGGCACACCTATCCAAGTTCGGCGTAAGCGACGAAGACCAGAAGCAAGTGTGGTACACGATTGCGCTGCATACCACGAAGGGCATCGTTGATCGGACGGGCGAGTTGCCTGCGCTCATGAGGAGAGCGCTTGATATCGAATTCAGTGTTGGAAACTGGGCGGGTGTTGGGGGTATTGAAGATGTGGTCGGGCTCAGAAAGGAAGTGGAGAGTTTGTATCCCAGGGCGGACATTGAGAAGATTTTAGGAGATGCTGTTGCGCAGCAGGCGGTTGAGAAGCCGCAGAAGGCTCCGAGTGCATCGTGGCCGGGAGCGTTGTATCGGGCGCTCTTGGAGAATCCGGATTGGAAGGGTGTGAATAAAGGATTCTGAGACTGGAGTTTGGGTGGGGCGCTGGTTGAAAAAGTGCCTTGAATAGGAGAGTGTCCAGGAATCCTTCGCAGCTTGTCAATCATCGCTGTTTAATCATAATCTTTATGCGTTTTCCCTCTTCAACCACCGGTCCAGGCTGCGAATCTCGCCTCAAAGTCTTTATCCCCTAGACATGAGCATCTATCCGCCATCGCTCCTCTCCAAAAAGCTCGGATCCCGCTCAATCTTGTTCTCGAACTTTGTCCACCACGCTTGGAAAGCTTTCAACGGCACCGTATCCCCGCTACCCCAGCTTGTGAGAAAGTCGTAGCAGTTCTTGATGATGCGTTGCGCCAACACCTTCGTCGTGACCGTGTTCTGACCCCTGAGGACGATCTCGTTACCCGTCATTGAATTCGCAGCGTCTTGCGCCTTCTTCTGCTCTAGGTTCGCAGCGACCTGCATCGCAGGCTCCACGGAGATGCCCAAAGCTAGTGGAGGCACAGCAGCGCCGTTCAGAGGCGCTGCTCCGTCGACCATGGCATCTTCATCGCCTACGCCGCCGCCAGCAGGCCCTCCCGCTTTGTTGTTCACCTTGAATATAGCGCTCGGTTTCTCGTTTGCGATCGCGCCGAGTAGCTTGAATTCGTTCGTATTGGGTAATTGCGCGTATACTGCGGCGGCCATGCCATCTGGTAAAGTTGTTCCTGGAAGTAGAAATACTACAATATGCGAGAACGAGGGTACTGAGGGGATTTGAAAGGCGAATTGAGTCTCGGAGACGGCCTGCGCGTCGGTGAGGACCGGCCTGCCCGAGACGATGACGCCGAACATTGCTGGTGTTGTAAATCGACTCAGAGGTCAGTGAAGCTGGTGAATATCAACGTGTCCAATCTGCGGTCATCTGCATTGCGGAGCTTTGTTTATGGGCTTGAGCGCAAAGGGTTCGAGAGCTTTCCTGTGGTTTCTGAGTGTCGCTTCTGCGTCATTAGCGCGTCGACCCCACCTCAGCCCACCAGACGCGTGCAACTACTCCCACCGCACTGGGAACTATGAGATATGTCTCGACACATTAATAGCACGGTATTGAACAAGCTCACATGATAAGCCAGGAAAGGGATTGTCGGTCGACTTAAGCCCCGTCCGCCGGCTTGAGCAGTCTCCACTGGCACAAATTCCTTTCACACTTGTTTACCAACCATGTACCCCCAGTATCGAGCTAGCAACTATCTGAAGCCAATATCACAAGTTACATATGGTCAACTGCTATTACTTCGTTGCGGATGCCGGTACAGCGATATAACCAGCAGCAAGAGGCTTGGTTTGATTCAGGAGTTGTTCATGCTAACGTGCAGGCTTACGACCTGCATACCGTATATGCAATCCACATCGTCCATTCAACACGTGCATTTACGTCAATGTTCCACTACACCTCGCATTCCACCCCCTTAAGCCAAGACTTCCCAAGTATCAGCCTTCTCCATGACCTTGCCACGGCTTGTTAAGCAGGCCCAACAGCTACTCATTCCTTCCAGAGCTAAGACCGACTGAAGGCCTCCTCAGCGCTTATACGCCGGAGCTAATCATTGTACCCATACGCTGCGCCGTGCGCTGGGAGTACCACATGGACCGAAGAATGTCACATAATGTCACTTGTCAATGCCCAAACAATCCAGGAGTGGTGTGGTAGCGACTTTCCAAACGATGCTTCTGAGACTGAGCCATACAATAAAAGGGCAAGACCGGGAGGGCAAAATTGAAAGAGATTCAGTGTGAACCCCACAAGGTTCACGAAACAACGAAATGGCTTATTATTACCGCTTCTTTTCATTGCTACCCCTGCTGCAGCTCGCGATCACTAATCCCCTTCAGCAGCGACAGGTTTTCGACCCGTATCACTCATGTTCAGACTGTTTTCGAAGTTTTTGGACCCAGGGCCCGGAATGCTATACAGACTCGTTCGTACTGTCGACAGTCAGCCGCTTATTAAATCCGTGAGTATTACAACTATATCAGAAAGGTGACTGCTAATCCATTGGCAAGACCGGCAGAGGCTACGTCCACATATACCCCTGCGCAATGGTGCTCAGACTACCTTCGTCAGACGGACTGGACTACGTTTAAATTGAATATCTCAACCGTCTCAACGTACACCAGCAGTTTGTACTACCAACCGCTTATCACCGTATTGGATCTGAGGTATGTGTGCACCCCTTCGTAGATGAATACATCTAACCAAGATGAAGCCATCCGACATCGACGGCATGGTGCCCTATACCTTCATCTGGGATGGAGTGCGGTTGGGATACAAACACCATCAACCCATATGAACAGGGTCAAGACTGGTCTGTATTCGATGACGGCATCGACAGCGCGGAGGAATGCCACCAAGCGTGTCTTGTGCGCCCGGCTTGCAAGGCCTACCGTTGGGACGCAACAACTGGCAACCCTTGCAACCTCTTCAACGTCGGAATCGGCTCCAACGCGGCTCACTTGATTAATCCCACGCCAGGCGGAACCCAGTGGTGGGACCGCGACTGCCCGGCCCACCTTCCAGTCGGTTGCAAGAGCAGATTGGATATCGTTCTACCTTACAAGCCGCTCGTGACGCCACCCCCGTTCATTCAGCCTGTCATGACAGCTCTCCCAGTACCTGCTTCGATCGTTAACCCCGTAGTTGACTCGATAGCAGGACTCATAGCTCCCCCAGTAGCCTCCCTAGCAGCTACTCCGATAGGTACACCGATAGCTATTCCTAGCATCATTCCCAGTGTACCCCTTCTAGCCAAGCGCGACAATCCATTCCCGCCCTATTTCGCCGACCTATCGTACCTCTGGTCGAGCATTTACGTTACACCGGCGTGCAGCTGCATCATCAGCTCGGCGCTACCACCAATATCAAATGCCACCTCTACAACTATCACGAAATATAATGGGACGATAGTAAGTCTTGTTCCATCAGCTAATATGGAAATATGCTTACGAGAAAAAGGTTATCACAACAACCACTGTGGATCCGTTCACAGTGACGGTAACGCCGAGGGCAGTCACGGTGTATAGCAGTATTGATTAGAGGGCTGTGGATCGGTGGGTATCGGCGGTTTGATGTTCGCAAGGTATGGGACGCGTAATATGGTGTTTCCAGGCGATTTCTCTTCACGTCATTCATTCCATGTCGGTTTCCTGAGCAACACGTAAAGTTGTATGATTTTGACTATTCCAAGAGCATGGTTCTACTATGAATGGACTTTGTTCGAAAACTTGAATGTGCCACGTGCATCAGCTGGATTCTCGTTTGTGTCCGTCATTCACGCGTTGAGCGTACAGGCAGTTCAGGTCGCATGCTCATCAAGGTATGAAACAATAACAGAATACTTCAACTAGTGATTTTGATTCCAGTGTAACTCGCAATTTTTTTTTTTGAAAGGAACCTGGACAATAAGTCTTTGACAATTTGAAGTTGATTGGAGCAATCTTTGTCTAACGATGAACTTTCAAAAAGGCAATGTTATTTGAGAGTCTTCCGTGATGCTCTCCAGTCTTGGTATCCATCATCTGGAGTGTTGTGACAACTTACGATAGGACAGATAGATTGCCTCGTGTAGGGATTGTGGATCGCCCTGCAGACGACCGCTAACCGATCTTGGTAACGCGGGTGAACGGACCAATGGTTCACGAACTGCAAAACCTCCGACTCACAACAACCGCACACACAGAGGCTGCGCAGTCCCTACGCACCTCTAAGATACCAACCTACCGTCATGGCGACCGATCCCGACCCGTTCCCGCAAACCCTCCTTGCCCGCGCACACCCACCAGCCGTCGCAGAAGATCTTTACAACGAACGCGTCGTAAAACGCCCTCTCTACATGCGCGCAACAGATCCTGAGCCGTCCGCTCGCGCCATCCGACGCCAGAAGCTAAATGCGCGAAAAGCTACAGCGCGTGCACGCAGCACCCTTAAACCGCGCCCTCTTTCTGCGGCAAAGAAGCGTGCGCTCGGCCTCCTCGAGATCCCCAAAGCGCAGCAAAAATACGAGATATACGAGGGCTTACACAAGCTATGGGTAGGCTACATGACGGAGATATTAGGGCTAGGAGAAGTAGGGAAGGCCTTCGTGACACCCAGCAGCGCTGGGCAGCAGCTCGCCAGTGCGGATATGCACGGTGCAATAATCGAAGTCGTGCGCAGTAGGTGCCCTGCCCGCGTCGGTCTAAGAGGAATCGTTGTACGCGATACGAAATTCACGTTTGAGATTATCACAACGAAGAACGTGGTCAAAACTGTGCCGAAGGAGCATACTATGTTTCGGTTTGAAGTGCCTGTGCCTGTGAAAGAGGGAGAGGAAAAGAAGCGGCCGTTGGTGTTCGAGATTCTTGGGGAGCAGTTCCAGACGAGGGGGGCGGATAGGGCGAATAAGAAGTTTAGGATTCATTATCAGTCGGATATCTGAAGGGTGGGCATGGACAACTTGCTCAATGTCCTGATACAAGAGCTGGTCGGTTGATCAACGGAAACCGTATCAGAATTCGAAGCCGCAACAGAATATAAAATTACGCGGACAATCTTGGAGGAAAGCTACGAACCGTACGAACCTAGGAAAGAGTTTACTCCCACAACTCCAGCGTATCATATAAGCAACCTACGCAATCTTCCTACACGCTGCTACGAAGTAGCCACACCAGATAGCACGCCGCCAAGGGCTTCGATCGACGGAGAAAAGAAGTACTCTCCGCCCTTGGACTGCACCCACTGCCTATCCAGCGGGAGCTCTGTATTCGTCTCATCGTCATTAGCGCCCGTCATGGCCCTAACCTCACCATGGACCTGGCCGATGATGGGATCAAAACCCGGCTGAAAATTTGGCACGCCTGGGTTTTGGGGAAATGGAAAGCCAGTGTTGTTAGCCCATTCTATACACACCGTTAGCAATCGCTACCTAATAGGTTGTAGTAGGAACAAATATGCAACATACGTTTCTGCAAGAAGCTGAACCCTTGAGAGAGGTCTGACTGATACGACACAAAGTACAGCCCACGCTCGTACTTGGTAGTCCTTGTAAACTTCTCCTCTGTTGTAACTTCGGGACCGAACGGTATGCCGCGGCGCAGGATCAAGTGAGGATTAATACCTCCGTCTCCGATATCTTTACGGGGGTTCATCTTGCGGATGTGGGCGGCGAAAGGACATATTTCCTGGGAGTTGGGGTTGAATTTGAATTTGTTGTTGCGGTTCTTGTCGTCTCCGAGGACGGGATCGTCTACGAGAGGTGTAATACGCAAAGGTGCACCTGTTGCGCGTCAGTATACGAGCAACGACTAAAACATGGATGCTCGTTAGACGCACCGCTCTTCCAGCGACCGACCATGCGGGCACCGAGTATGTCGGCAGGGGCTGGAGCATCGGGGAAGTCATCGGCGATAGGCTTGGAATTCTCGACCAGGAACCTGCTTTTCGTCAGCAAAGCGCATTTATAAAAGGCATGAACACGTACTTGTCAAACTCGGGAACGAACTGTGGAAGTTTGCGGAAAGCTAGAAAGCTGCCATCCTTGGCCCATGATGCGCGATCTGGGTGATTGGTAGCATCTTGGCCACGGCCGACCAATGCAACACTACACCAGTCAGTAAATCCTCATGCAGACAGATCCAGCGAAACACCAACCCTAGATCGACCAAAGTCTGTCCCGGTAGCGGGGTGTTCCCATTGACATTATCCACACCGTTAAGAGCAGGCTGGGAAATGCCGTCCTTGTATCCGAAGCTATGCACCATCAGCCTCATTACACCACACACTTAGCCAGTATCGCTTACTGCTCATGGCCGTCTTCTTTTCCGGGCCTAACATCACCAGCCAGTGTCGCCACCTCAGCAATCGATGACGCTCCATCCACAGTCAAAATAGCCTTGATCTCGTCAAGCTTACCGCTAACCGTGTCGAATGAATCACCAGCCACGAGTATCACTCCGTGAATCTCTTGGTTCTGTTGCAGGAACGCCTCATCCCAGTCAGGCACAAAGGTATCTTTCGTATCTCCGGTACCTTTGTCGTGGAGGTCGAACGCGTCATCCCGCTGTCCTGCGAAGAAGAGAGGGTCTTTGAGGGTATCGGTCGTAGCGTCGGTAACACCGAGCTGAGCAATGTAAGAAAGAGTCAAAACTATCAGTGTGTGTTTAGCTTACCGCTACAAGACCCTTCTGCGAAAACGCAATGTTGACGCCGACGACGGGAAGTAATGGGCCGTTGCCTATGATCTCACCGAACGTGTTGGTGCCGTCGGTACCGTTGACTCCGTTAGTCCCGTTTATTCTTGCCTGGCGCTGGACCTTGAAGGCGCGGATGGTCTCCTTCTCGCCAGTAGCCTGATCAGCAGTGGTAATCAGGGGGAGAAGGTTCTTGAGCTGGGACTGGAACACAGCCGCGTTGGTGACTTGGAAGAAGAAAAACACCTGGGTCTTCTTGGAAAGACCAACGCTGGGTGGCTGTTAGCGGTGGTTTTGAGTAGAGCGAGCACACGCACAGGATGTCGCCCTGAACATTGGAAAGCTTGAAGTCTTGGTCTGCCATGATGAGGTGCTAATCAACTAACAGGATGAGGCTGACTATGTGTAACTACTGCGTACAACTATATCTCACGACTACCATGAGGTGTCAATACAAGTAGAATCGAATCGAAACGTCAACAGATAAAGGTGCTTTTATATCCCAGTCAGGTCCCATAGCTTCCACGTATTCAGCCGACCATATCTTCGCAGCACCACATCTACCCGCTGTTCGTACTACACATCATCCAAGGCAGAAGCCATCCCGTCTGAAACCAATAGAACGATATCATGTAGCTGAATTCGATGGGAGCAAGAGGCATCCAAGACCGCACCTGACCAAAGCCACGAACGATTACGTTGGACGCAACATCTATTCGTTCATTGGTACCTTGGGCAAAGCCACGAATGAGCAAACTTGGTGTTTGCGATAGTGCTGAGGGCCGGAGTCGTTACTCGTGGCCCCAGTTTGCCTGCCATGGCGCGCCGAGGGCCGCCTTTTTGCGGCTGAGACCTGCGTCTTCGGGACGTTGAACGGTAACCGCGCAGGTGCTTCTGTCAGCTTATGAGCTGTGTTATACGCGTTTTTTCTGGGAAACAGGTTGATGCTCGATGTTCCGTGCGTTTATAACTGTATTGGGAAAATGGAGGCCTGAATACAGTATACCGGAAGGATTTACTTTGGATATGACATGTTCGACGTGGGATCGTGACAAGAATGACGCAACTGTGTGAGTCGGAGATTTACGAAAGTATAAATGGAGCAGCTGATGGATCGCGGAGAATCCAATTTCTTGGGTTTGACGATGCGATGCGGAGTGCATGAAGAAACACGAGCTGAAACCCACTGGTTTTGTGGCGTTCGGAACTCGCCGTTACCCAATCATAATCTCCTTCGTTCTCAGTACGCCACGCGTTTGGTGAGTGACTATCATGAGCGGTATCGCGACAGATAACATATCTTGGTATGTAAGCTCGGTGATTTATCTCCGCTCAAGAATTGCAAAAGTCGTTGCGAAAGAACGTAAGTAGATCATGAGACCAAGAACAATATATTTTAACGTATCCGATACTTGAGGATGGTGCTCGATGCTCATGGTATCGAGCAAGTAAACAATACTTCTTTCATCGCGAACACTTATAAAGTAGCAAACGGAAGTTGGCAGTTACGTCACAATGGAAGATTGCAAAGTCAAGAGATTCTTGCTCTGAGAACTTGCTTCATTACTCGACAGGCCTACAACAAAATCCATAGGTTCTAGAATACAACTCGACATCGAAAGACATATTTGCTGATATATACATTGCAGTATCCAAATTAGGATTATTGCTCAACTCAAAGAACGGGCCCTTCCATCGACAGGTCAAAGAGTTCACCAGAAAGGATCGGGACCAATGTCAGTTATATTGAAGCCTCAAGTGATCATCTCGCACTGTAATGGTTGAATATGTTGATCAAACCTCACGCGTGCTTAAGGTTGCGGACAGTGTGTAGCAGGCAACTGTTGATTTGTTCAAGGCTTGGCTTGTTCTGACGTAAGTGCGCCTGCATCGAGATGAATAACGATTCGATGCCTTTTGTGAATGGCCGAAAGGCTTTCACAGTCACACGCATGCCTCTTCACAGTGGCTGCACACTTAAAGCTGGTTGGCGCTGATCCTATAAGGGACGAAGCTAATAGTTAGGGGGTGGAAATGCTGGCTTCACGTGCGACAGAGGCTAGAAATGAGCCCGCAGGATCAGCAGAGACATAGACACAGACCTGAGACACTGTAGTGCTCGCATGGCTTGATAAATACGCATTAGTCACCGTGTACCCAAGGCGAACAGCCGATCGTGAAGAGATAAGTTCTACCAAAGCCTCCTGTGGAAATAACCGATGCTCCCTTTTGATAGAACAACATTCAAATGTTCAACTGTCATTCACACTGTGCGCTCTTACTGATATGGTTACCCTGGATGTCGTCCCGTGGCGAACTAGATGGAGACCAATGAATGTGCAAACACTGTAATCCCCGTTCAGACTGTTCGTTACTCTAGTCATTTTGCTTCGTAGGTTCAGTATTTTCAGGACACATTTTAGGAAAGGGGAACTTGATCGGCTCGTGTTGTTTCGGTTCTGCAGAATACTGGATTTTGCAATCGTTTGAAGTGTCCGTCTTAAACACAAGGTAGTGATGGGAAAGCAGAACGCTTTTCGTGAAGCCCACTGAAAATGTACATATACATGGCCGCCCTTGTGACTCGCATGCTTATCCGCGACGATGTTGAAAAACTGGTTCAAATTTCTGAACCTGTGCCCCGATCGATCGATCCGTGCCGCAAATCCGGAAAACCCAAAACTGCACACCGATGGAATAAAATTACATAAACCAATAATACCTGAAATTTCTCTAAATAACCATTTCGAACACGTATCTGCGGCTGAAGCACGAATGAGCCTTTGGCGATAATGGTACAGGCGTCATCTGTGCAACCTACCTATCGGAAGATGCGACTTTAATCGACGTCAACTTTGATAGGCTCTTCCTGAGCTTCGCGAGCTACCTCAACGTTGCGGGCGTTGACCCAGCTGCGGGCTTGCTGGGTCATGCTGACAGAGCGAGCTGAGTTGCTCGAATAACCACCAGCAGAAACAGAAGCGGCGAAGGCGAAAGCAGCGAGGATAGCGGTGAATTGCATATTGATTGGCGATAGTTCGGGTGGAGTTAAAAGGATGGCGTTGGTTGATCGAGAATATAAAAGTAGTTTGGTATTTGACAGGCGCAATGGGGGAATGCAAAAGCGAATGCTGGAACTATCGGCAAGAATAGAACGTGTGGAACGAATGTGAACAGTGAGAGAAAGTTAGGCAAAGAATGGAGACATTTAATACTAATATCCGTTACTTCGGACTTCGCTGTAAAACACACGAGTGAGACTGCGCAAGGCTCGAGCTTCAGGACATGATGGACGCATTTCCCGATTGAGGCCTAGCTAAGGTATTGACACCCTCTCTAACATGTGTGTTATCAAGTACTTATCATTACATCGCCCCATAGTTTTAGAGTCTAGGTGAACTTGGTATCCCTAATTTTCAAGTGTACACGACTTTAGAGAATCGTTGCATCGAACAAGAGCGCTATAATTAGACCCAATGTCCGGCTTGGCACCAGCTACTACTTTTCATTGGTCCAGGTGGGGCACGCTATCGGGGGCGAAACCAAGTGTGCACTGCCTAGCTACGGTACGCAGAGCAACAACCATAACCCCACAAATCGGAGAATAAATGCATGCGTTTCCTGTCGAGAATAGAGCCTGGTCAGGAGCTGCAACTGAATCGCAATATTTTTGACAATATCACACCGTCGACACGGAAAGTTCAGAGAGCGAGCGAAACGTCTCGTAGATGATGCGCCAATAGATGCAGCCTCTTCTTGCACTTGAACGAGCGCCAAATAATTGTTCATACATAAACAGATTCCTTCACGCACCACCCCGAGACTCAGAAGATTAACCGAACTATTCAATGCGCAAGATCCTTAGAACACGCTATGCTGCCAACAGATTGGCATGGCATGGATCTCAACGACCACCTCTTCCACGACCTCAATCATGGTTCTAAAGCACCAGCAAATTCCACCACTCTCTAGCACCTTTAGACTCACAAATTCTCTTGCGGGCAGACTTGGATCAAAAACACCCATCATCGCGCTTCCCCACACGTTTTTTCCGTACATCGACGACAACCACCTCACTCTTGAAGCACATTTGGTAATAGCATCTGATTTAAAATCGACAAAACTTATTTGTACGTGTTCCCTATTGGTATTTTGGAATTAACATGCATATTTCAAAATGCTTTCAGAATCTCAGCCTCCTCCACAGCCGCAGAATTCGTCCCATTGACCTTACATAACTTTCCATTCTCATTCGGCAACCCATCCACACTCTCTACGACCCATCCCTCACTTCCTACAGCATTAGCCGCCCAAAATACATCCTTCGGATCCCAGTCCTTCTTGATTTGTGCCAACTTTGCATATTTATCACCCCAAAAGCTCTGCTGCCAATTCGGCTCCAGCCGATCGGCCTCGTTAAGATAGCTCCCGCTGCCGGGTGTGATATCCCGCCACCGCTTCATCGTTCCGTTAGTAAAAGAGGAGCGCGCAGCGCGAATATCGGCTATCGAGGCCTTGACATCCCACCTCTGACCGGCGATTGCGTGTAACACGGCGGTGCGCCAAGCAGAGTTGACTGCATTATCTGGGTTACCGCCGCGTGCAAGAGTTGGTGCGAGGTTGAAACCTAGGATCGGTTGATTGGCTTCGACAGTCTGGCGAAGCGCTGCGAAAGTTACGTTGCGACCTGTCTCAGATGCGAAATTTGAGCGTGGGAAAAGACGGGATCCAAAGGCGGTTTGGACGTCTGACTGGCTTTCGAGCGGAAATTCCGCTTGCCATGCGGGATAGAAGCCTTTGTACTCCGTTATCTTGGGTGAGAAAGGGATGTTGAGAGATGTCAATTGCGACTGTAGCGGTGCGAGTATAGCGTTCAGTGCCTGTGTGGTTTTGTTGGGGGCGAAGAAAGGTCTCATGGTAAAAGTGTAGTCTTTGCCGTCCGGGTTTGGGGCCAGGATGAAGTAGGTGTACAATCCGTTGTCAACGTAATCGGTCGAACGGTCAATGAAAGCCTTCGCAGCGGCCCAGAACTTGTCTTTCCCGAGTTTGGCGCTATCAAAAGACCAGGTGGCGGTTGTGGTAGGCAGGTCTTTGAACGCTTTTACCGTCACAGATGTGACTACTCCAAACGTTCCGCCCCCGCCCCCACGCAAAGCCCAGAAAAGGTCAGGGTTACTTGTCGAGTTTGCACTAAGAAACTCTCCAGTGGGTGTCACGACCTCGAATCCCAGGACGTTATCCGCTGCCATGCCATATAGTGAGCTTAGCGGTGAATGACCACCACCTTGAATGTAGCCCCCCATAATACCCACGGTCTAGGTGCATTAGCATGAAAGGAGTACGTATAGTTTGGCTTCTTACCTGTCCTGCGCCGCCGAGCACCACCAAGCCTTTGTCATTGGCAGCTTTGTACAAATCGAATGCTTGCAATCCAGCACCAGCCTTTACGGCGGGACCTTTGTAGTTTCCGTCGACATAGTTGTCGAAGAACTGAATGTCTTTCAAGCCATGCGTCCATATGCTCAACGCACCTGCCCCAACCGACTTGCCTCCAACATCGTGCCCAGTGTTCTTGATAACGAGACGCAAGTAATCATTACGCGCAAAATTAATGCCCAGTTGGATGTCCAATACATCAGTTGCTTTGATGACATATGAAGGATAGCCTCCCAGCGAGCAATTGACACTATCGTATATTGCGGGTGGTTGGCAGGTAAGACCTTGATATATAGGCGAAAGCACTTCAGTAGGATCGTCAATGTGTGTGTACGGATTCGTCCAGCTTTTCGTCAGATCCTGGCATTTTGCGTCATCTTTAGAAGCTCCGTAGCATACTGATGCCTGTGGTATTGTCTTGATGAGGGCATCGGCCGTGCTGAGCTGCTTGGATAACCTTGACCAAGCTTTCTCTGAAGGCCATTTACCGTCTGATGGGCCGTAGCGACATCTTTTGTCTGTTGTGTTCACTGCGAAAGCGTCAAGTTCATCGTCAAATCCGAATAGTGCTTGATCTTCTTCCGGTAGTGACGCGACGTATTCTTTCGTTAACTGGCGTTGCTCAAACGGAAATAAAACTCTTGCCTGTGAGGGTATAGAAAGCAGAGAAGTAGCAATCAACAGGATAGGTAGAAGAGGCGCCATCGTCAAATTATCCGTCTCTTACGTAGTTCACGAGCCGAAATGCAAGACCGCGATCGTCGGAGAGGTCGAGGCTACGTCGGGCTAATCCATGGAGTACGATGGAATGTCGGGCAGCTTCTTACCTTTTAAAGAATAAAACTCTGAATACCGAAAGGCAACGCAAGCTATACGGTTAGGCTTGGCTTTCACTAGATTGCGCGAAATCCTTCTCGAATCTCAGATTAAACGAAGTGACGCAGCTTACCAGCTGCATGGTAACCACGATCGCACCTCACGCCGCAGCTCATTCGTAGCGGAGATTTTGCCATCGCCTAGCTGCAGGTATCCCAGTGTGAGATCGTTCGATATCGGCGATAGTATTACGCGATGCATCCGGATCTATGGCTGCCATGTCGTTCACTATGTGTCTCATATATTAGTCGTTGGACAAGAGAAGCACGCGATTCAATTGCACGGCGTCACAATTCTGATATTGCGGTTCAGTGTTGTGGACGACACGGTGCCATCGCATGGTACCTAGATGTCGTAGAGGATACGATGAAGGGTACCGGTTACTCTACCGGATGAATTCATCTATCCGAGATTGTTCCAGGTCTCGTTGAGAGAAGGGTCGAGAGCCGCTCAGCGGAAGAACAGATATTATTGCCGCCATAGGCAGCTTATCCGAACAAGAGGTGGTAGTTGTTATACTCGATGATACAACTGTATGTATAATGATGAACGAGGTTTGGGATGAAAGAATCGTAACCTGGCGATTACGGTGCACTTGCACGGTTAAGGCTTAGCGCCATTTCAGGCTACCTACAAGGGTATATCAATCACCTAATACTCCTCTTAATATTAATAACCTTGACCCAAATCGTTTGATCCAGAGGAAGACCAATGAAAGAATCGAGAAATGGCAACCATACTGTTCGAGATCTTTACTAAATATATTGTACCATTGTCTCTACGTAATGTTGTAACACACTATCAATGAAGCATCACTAAGAACAATTTTTAACGAATATTTGCATTGGCATTGAATGCCTTTGTTATTGTAAATATGAACATATTATAAGGAGACTGACTCATTCCTCGGGCTCAAGTTTGCATCCGATTACACGACTCCTCGCTCACTTTCCTCACCGTTCCCGTATCGACTCGTTTATGCCGACGTTGACTGTTCATCTTTCAAGAGTGTGTTCACTGCTTGGAACATCTACTCCTTGTTGTTCTTGGCAGCCTTCTTCTTATCCTTAGCATCTGCTTCCTCGGCGTCTGCATCAGCGTCCGCATCCGCATCCGCATCTGCATCCGCATCAGCATCGGCGTCGGCGTCGGCGTCGGCGTCGGCATCAGCGTCTGCGTCTGCGTCTGCGTCTGCGTCGGCATCTGCGTCGGCATCGGCGTCTGCCTCAGCGTCTGCCCCCTCAGCGTCTGCCCCTTCAGCATCAGCGACATCATCCCCAGCCGCTGCACCCTGAGCACCAGCATTGCCTGCAGCAGCTTGTGCACCCGCAACAGGTCCAGCACCAGTAATGGCCGCATCGAAAGGAAGGAAAGTGCTGGGTTGGCCCGCCGCCTCCTGGTCCAGCTTAATGTTGTTGTCGAGCTTCTTCTGCTCGTCTGCGAGCTTGTCTGCGACGTCCTCGCCCTGAGCTTGTTGTGCCTGGAGCTTCAGCACAGTGGCCTCGAGCTTGAGGACCTTGTTCTTGATCTTGCCGTTCTGCTCACATAGTTAGTTCTCTGTCTAGAAGTTCATTGGCAGTGGACTGAAGTGAGCGTACCTGCAGAGCTTGAGCCTCATCACCAGTCGCGGCCTCGATAGCAGGGTTGAACGCCTCTGTCTCGGCATCGTTCGCGACCTGGTTGACTTGGTTCAGGGTATCCTGGTCATCCTTGGAGATGTTCTCCGGGTTTGCAGTGTCAAGGTTCGCAAAGATAGCCAGGGCCTCGGCTTCAGCATTTCCAGCTGTGCCACCCGAGATGGAAATGTCGTCGTATGCTGCGTTTCCGAGGACCGAGGCGCCATCTTGACGCTTGGTGACCGGCAGTGCCACGCTGAGGGCGGAAAGAGAAAGGACGGTGATGGTGGAGAAGTACATTGTGATTGAATATAAAAGAGGGAGTTATGAATTGCGTGAATGAATGGATAAACGGATAGCGACAGCCCGGCTGTGGTTGTAATGCGTAAGGAGGGAATAGAAACAGACACAGCGTCAAGCTGGTAGAATTGAATGAAAGGCTGATGAGGAATGAGAAGATGAGTGATAGAATGAATGCTATAGCCGTCTCGTTCGTAGTGTTTATATATCAATGCAAGCGCACGACATCACGCCTTGTCAAGGCACCACACCTACTCTTCCAAACGCTGCCTGACGAGCTCCTGCCCCTACCAAGGCCGCATCTCCCGCAAACTACTCGCTAGACTCCAAACAGACAGCGAGACCGCGCTCGCGAGCGCGTAGAAAGGAAATTCCCACGAGTGACCGAGCGATGGCAGCTGTTACAGACGTCTCGTGTGTCGAAGTAGCAATTGTAGCACGCTAGATCGCCCTTGGCTGCGGTTACATGTGAGCGTGAAACCCGTTTTCGGAGCAAGCGGCAAGCTGGTGGCAGGGAAAGGCGCTCCGAGTAGCTTGGCGGGGGATTTTGAGTTAGACTTGGCGTGTGTCGACAAGGGTGAAAGTACCCGAAGCGGTAAGAAAAACTTGGCAAGAGCCTCAGGTGCACAGTGCGCATAGGCCAAGCGTTTGGGACAAGATTTCTTGTCAGAAGGGGAGGCTTGTTTCTTCATGTGCCTCAGAGCATTGACGAGCCTCCAGAATGAGGCAGGCTTCTAACAACAAGGCATCGATAACCGGTGTGCAGTCCCATCATTGCGGGCGTCGCAATGGCGAAATCCGCCTCTACCCATGGTCTTGGGTGCATTCGACCTATCGTAATTCGTTCAACAAATTCTTTGCATGATGGAGGTTGTTTTACGAGCATGACGCGCAGTTAAAATTCGTATCGACCCATATGTTTTCCATGGGGTCTCTGTTGTTGCAGTCAGCCAATTATACTGCTTACCACAACGAGGCATCCGTGTAGTTCACACCAGAAATTCCTTTTTTGCAGGTGTACACGCATTTCTCATCAAATCAGTGTGAAAATTTGACAAATCGTTATTACGTGTCTGTGCTCGAGCGACACAGTGTACGTCATGGACGTAAATTTCTATAAAGCTCTCATGTCAAAGCCACCGGAGGGTAGATGATCCCCGGTCATCAGAGGTAGAAGTAATTAGCTACCTCGATCTGTTGTGAGAAAAAAGTTCCCAATGAACACTACAGTTCGTAGGAACAACGAGTCAGGTAACCACGTCTATAAGCAGTCGACGAAGATCTTCCGCTGTGCTTGGGAATTATGATGATACCTGGAGAAATCTCCATCTGAACTCTCATTCAAGTTCTTTCACAAGCGACACCGCTCTGGGACCTGTCCACGTGATGACTGGACAGCGGTGGATTAGTGATCAGTAGACTCACATACATTCAATGCTGTTCACATAATTCAATTCAACCGCGCCGCTTTGCTTAATATATTCCGTTGCTTGTGATGAGGGCTCCCCTATGCTGTATTAGGTCCCGATGAAACTAAAATTTCTCGAAAGTAGTCCGATATCTTCCCCATTCCTACTGGAGGGCTCATATCCCGCACCACCACCCCGCATGCATATGCATCTTGATGGCACACATGGCCATTCAGATAAAATAGTCATTTGATTTTCGTTGTTTTCTTCACACTTCCAGCGAGCCTGCGGCACGGTCTTTGCCCAAAATATCCAAGTTTCTCCGCCGCATGAGTGCGTCTGGTGGCGTCTTATTGCTGGCTTTTGTCTGTCATCGGCGATGGAGCGGAGAAATTGTAATAATATTCTCCCGTTGCTAATTGTGGGTCCTGTCTTGCTGGTTCTATGAGGCTTAGCTGTAGTACATGATCATGGAGCGAAGCTGATCAGATCCGTTGAGGATCCCTTGCAGTCTTAATGCGTGATTGAGTACATACTCCAAGTCATTAGCTTTCTATTGCTCTTCAGAGCCTCGTCTTCATGGTAACGGATATAGAAATGTATGGTGACTCTGTTGTTTATGTTATGTACTGAGCTTTTTCTTATTCAGAAACAGACCGCATCCTGCATCAAATTTCGGGTCACAGGGGTATGCTAGACCTAGCATATGGACATCATGTTGGTTTATGAGCCTGAGTTAATTCAGGAGTTATAATTATCATCTATCAATTAGGCGACCGAAGCGCGCTATTGAGAGATTGACTTGCTGGCTTTACCCACGCCCTCCACACGCATCAAGCACACCGCTTCCGAAACTGTATCATCGGCCCATCCCTAACAGTAATAAACGCATCTTGGATCTGGAACTCCGGCACCTCTTTCCCACCGACAAAACGTCTGTGCCGCAGTCCTGCACCCCTCGCCCATCCAGGCGCAAGACGAAATTCAAATCGGTGAACCGTTTTCGCCACAACAAGCATCAACTCCTGCAAGGCAAAGTTCATCCCCACACAATTGAATGGCCCAATGGTAAACGGATGGAAGTTCGCCGTGATACGCGCCACGTCCTCTGCCGAATTTGTCTCGTCTACGAGCCAGCGCTCTGGTCGGAAAACAGCGGCGTCGCCGTACATCTCATCATTATGTGCATCGCACCAAGCAGCCGTGCCGACGATTGTGTTCTCGGGAAAATGCTCGCCGCCGATTTTGATGCCGCCGGGCAGGACTTGTCGCGGGAGTTCAGATGGCCCCGCAGGCGACAGACGTAGCGCCTCGTCAATTGTGGCCCTTAGGTACTTGCAGGACGATAGTTTCGGTCCAAGTACAATGTCTTCTGCGGATTCAAATGTGCCCAAAATCTCTTGCCGAAGCTCATCGAGAACGTTCGCATAGTGTGACAGATAGAAAACCAGACCCGACAACGTGACTGAAGTGCTATCCGAGCCGGCAATCACGAGCAGTCGAGATTCAGCAATGAGCCTCTCGTTCCTGAATGCCGACTCACCCGTCTTGCCATCTCGGGCATGGTAGAGGAAGTGAATCATATCCTGACGTGCCTCGCCCGACACCTCGAACTGTTTCTCGCGCTCAACTCGCTGTTCGATGCTGGAGATTATGAACTTTTCAAAGAGCCTCATCTGCAGGGGCTGGATTGCCGTGAGTATGCGTGACAGGCCTCGTGGTCGGAGAAACAGTAGGAGACAGAGGAAAGGCGACTTTGCAATGGCATTAACCACCGTCATCGTCTTAACCGCGGCACGTGGGATAACCTTTAGCGGGTTATCTTCTGGCTCCATTGTCTTGAACGACGTGCCAAAGCAGACGTCGCCTAAGATATCGAAAACGAGATAATTCACTCGGTCGGTGAAGTTGAATGGCTGAGTCCAGTCGTCGCCGCTATCTACGGCCAACAGTTCGTGCCAGCGATCGATGTGCCGTTGCATAAAGTCGGCAGATGCTTTCAGCGACTTGTTCGTGAAAGCTAGGTCTAGAAGTCTTCGACTTTTAGCCTGGCTAGCATTGTTTAGGTACGTGAAGGTATTCGTCTGATTCTCCTCTCGCTTCAGAGCGTCGTAGAAATCGGCTCTTCGCACGTTCGCCCGGTTACCGTATATGTCGCGGTATGCTGTGGGGCTGCGGAACAGAACCGTGTTGGGTGCTATACGCAGCTTGTTCCCATATTTGTTGAAGCATTGCTCCAACCATAGATGCCGTTTTCCTTTCCAGGAATGCAGCGCTGAGGGCCATGGAGATATGCGCGCAAAGAAAGGCCCGGGGATGTGTGCGAGTGGGTGGAAGTGGAGATTGTAGATACTGAAAAAGAGAGTTCGGCTACAGATGAGAATAACGAGTAGCACAAACAAGTCAGAGGGCTGGAGGGTCCAACTAGTAAGATTCATGTTGAAGAAAGGCGTAGGACATTGAGAGCCGCGCGTGCGAGTGTTCTTTATGAATCTTGCAACTAACACCAACGTGTAGATCTGTAACGCCACTTTTGCAAATTACACACTTTCTGTACTTCCCTAATAACATTTGATAGGCTCGCGTTTACCGTACAGTGAGTGGATCAATATGGGACGTAAGCGTAAGCAGAGTCCAAGATGTATATGCCGTAATCGAATAAAGGCAAACATTGGAGATCATGATGCTATGTAATGCACAACTGTGCCGCAACATAGAACGAAGGCAAGGGAAGTCCGACTAATCAGTCGATAGCAGTTTTCTTCGCAAAAGAGTCAAAGACCTTGGAAGATCTTAGCCATCAAATGATGTGAAGGTGGATCTTGATCGACTGACAGGCGGATAGGTTGAAGACTATCAAGACCACGCGAGACGCCATGACCGAACTGATAGAATAGATTGTAAGATGGATGCGCTGTTGTTTAGCTTCTTAGTAACCTGAATCATACCCAAATATCCTCAGAATTGGCTCAGAGAAGGTAGTGAAGTTACCTGGTTGATGAATTTCGTCTCCGCAGCATCCTGGCCGCTAGCTATCTAGGTTGGCTTATACCATCTCATCTACGTTATATGAAAGAACATCTACAAAGTCAATGCAAGGTCATACCTTATAGCTTCGCCTTGAACGGCGCAAACGTCGACCCTTGCCCACCACCAAGCGCATTCACAACCTCATCTACCTTCTCAAGCACCCAAGTGCACCCCTCGTCGCTCACAAGCCATTTGATGCCCTCCTCGTCCCCAGCCTCAGGCTCAGACTTCCATGACCCGTCATCCCACGCTTTGCGCAGGCCGAAAACATGGCTTAGCACCTGAGGACCCACACCCTGCTGTGCCCGCAAGCACGCAACAGCGCACAAGCTGGTTGTTATCCTGCCGACGTCAGCGCCCGCCGAGCGCTCCGGATCGCTGAAGAGTGCGCCGTATTCGCTGCTTATGATGAAGACGGGTAGGTCGGGATGTGCGTCTGCGAGCTTGTTCTCGAGCTTGTCGGCTAGGGGTCGATATATCGAGTTCCAGAGCGCTCTTCCTCGCGTGTTTATAGAATCGACGTTCGACTGGGATGGTAGACGGGAGGGCTTGGTGTTGAGGGAGGAGACGATCGACGAGGGAAGTTCTGCGCGGAACGCATTGAGCATGTTGATTGTGCGCGGGACCTAAGGCTCGTTGTTAGCGACGGGGATTATCGAGAGCATAGAAGCTGCCGTACGCCATTGAAGCCGATGCACTTGAGCCCGACCTCGCGCATCAGCTCTGCTATCGCTACGGCGTCCTTTTCAGGCTTGTTCTCGCTTGCAGACTGGTATAGTGCAACCATGGAGTCTGGCGAGTTCATCGTCATCGTTGTGGCTGTCGATAAGGCGAGCCATGAGGGACGCCCCAGCTTGTGTGCTGTCGCTTCCTCTTCTATCTTCTTGTATACCGATTGTATCTGGCGGGGAGCTGGAACCGGGCCTGGGCGAGCATGAGCCGCGTTGATGAGCGCTTTCACGCCCGCTCCGAGCTTGGACATTGCGCGTAGATGTAGAGCTGGATGGGAAGGTGAGTTTGCAAGAATAGGCACGTCGCGAATGCTCCCGAGGAGGTATGAGGAGGTTGTAGAGGTCAAATATACTGGTAAAACTCCAAAAATCAGGCCATTAAGGCACAATGGCAGCTTAGGCGCGTTGCGCGGCCGGTGATGCAACGAGAACCCGAGGTCGGAGTCAAAACTGCTTCCGAGGCTAGTTGGCATCACTACATAGCGACCGGCCCTCCACCAGACGATACCTGCAAGACGTCGCACTCCAGAGACTTTTGCTGAGGCTCATCATCAAGAGATATATCTTCGACTTTCGGGGCTCACAATGGCAGCCGTGCAGATTTATAGGAACGATGACGCCAGCGCTCTACTTCACATCCACCCTGAACATCCAATCACATCCTTCGGAGACAACTCGGAGCTCCTAGCAGTCTCATATGAATCGACCATCAAGTTGCGCGATTGAATCCCTCGAGCGAGAACCCTCTAGATCCTCGCATCGCTCGTGTGCGACCTTCCTGCTTCGACTTCTTAGCAACAAGGATAATCTCACGTAACCACTCATCATGCATGCTAAGGACGGGAGTCGCCCGTCGTGGCTTGCCATAAAACATCCGGCCTTCTCTCAACCAACAATAAACGCCTTGCAGCCCGACTTAATGATGGAGGGCAATCAGCTGACATGTCAAGAGGCTTGCCCTTGACGGTGCCCCTCTCATAGCTTGGCGAGGGATGACAGAGAAGTGTGTGACCGTATATATCCTCGCATATGCCACGTCTTCGTGCGCTGTGCTGTGTTGTAGCATTCGCTATGGCGTCTCAATCTTTGCGAAAGGCGCTGCTTACCGCCCCGCTACTGGCAGCGGAACTTTTGAACTTCGCCAATGCAACGCCCGCCTTGGCGAACCGAGCGCAAGTCAAATACTCGACTGCGGAGCTGCACAATTCATATGATTACGTTGTTATCGGTGGTGGAACCTCAGGCCTCGTGGTCGCAAATCGCCTGAGCGAAGATCCATCCAGTGAGCTTTCATACGTCTGCCATCCTCAGACCGTTTTCTCATAAAGTACCTGCAGAAACGGTGCTGGTGATTGAGATTGGTTACGTTGCTGATGAACCGTGTATTTGGATGGCGCTCAACACTGTTAATCCTACCACTGCCTGTGCAAAGCATCGCTTTAATAGTACGTCACCTCGCGCCGCCCGTAAATTACCCAGCTAACATCCATATCCCGCCAGTCTCCAGCGTGCCCCAGACGGAGATAATCAATCAGTCTGTGTATAAGTATGCTATTGGCGCTGTTGTGGGTGGCAGCTCTGCAGTGAACGGGATGGTGTTCGACCGGGGTTCCAAGGCGGATTACGATGCGTGGGAAGAGTTAGGGAATCCAGGCTGGGGTTGGGACGGCTTATTGCCCTATTTTAAAAAGAGCGTCGATTTCACGCCACCTAGCGAGGAAGACGCGAAGAAGTTTGGATACACGTGGGATGAGCGCGCTTGGGGCCATGGTCCAGTACAGGCTTCGTATCCGCCGTTTCAATGGGATACACTAAGTATGTCTAATTACCTCACTGATTCATTGAGAAAGAGGAGATTCCATAGGCTGATGGGTGCTACAGAAACTTCTTGGGACGCGTGGGCAGACATGGACATTCCGCTGCCAAAAGAGCATGCGCTGGGCAACGCGGTTGGTCGCTTCTGGGTACCTGCCTCTGAGCATCCAACCAATCGAACGAGATCCTACGCTCGGTATGCTTATCATGATCCCATCGCAAATCGACCGAACTACCATCTATTAGTAGGCCATAAAGCTGAAAAACTAATCTTGACGCCTGAGAACGAGGTGAAAGGGGTGGTTTTCTACCAGCGAGACAATCCAAATGAAAAACTCAAGGTGAAAGCGAAAAAGGAAGTGATTCTAGCAGCTGGCGCTGTGCATACTCCACAGATCCTACAACTAAGTGGCATCGGACCGAAAGCGGTCTTAGAGGCGGCCAACATCGACGTTAAGATCGATGCTCCTGGCGTTGGAAACAATTTCCAAGACCACCCACAAGTCTACTTAACATGCAACTGTGAGTTCCAGAACCTCAACCCCCTTTGCCAGTAGCTCATTCTCCAGACACCAACGACGTATGGCCCAACCCCGGCACGCTCGCCAACAACGCAACTTTCAAAGCAGAAGCCCAAACCCAATACGACACCAACAAAACCGGACCTCTCACCCTAGCCCTAAACACAGCCTTCGTCTTCCTCCCCCTCAACACAATCCATTCCTCTCCACGCACCTTCCACGCCCAGCTCGCCGCACAATCCCTAACCGCCTACCTCGCGCCCAACCTCCCTCCCACCGTCCTCGCTGGCTACAAAGCGCAAAAGAAGCTCCTCTCAAAACTGTACAACTCGCCTCACGCAGCCGTCTACGAGAGCCCCTTCGGCGGAGCCTGCACGCGGGGCCTCATACTCCAGAAACCGCTTTCCAGAGGCCATATCTACCTCAATACTTCGGATCCCTACGGCGAGCCCGCCGTCGATTTCCGCGCGTACACTAATCCGCTCGATCTCGAGCAGGGCATTGAGTTTCTCAAGTATACACGGCGGTACCTTCGGAACCCCAGGTTTGCGCCTCTCGCGCCCGTGGAAACGGCGCCCGGTCCGGACGTTAGCGATGAGGATACGGAGGGGTTGCTGGCGTATGTGCGGTTGACGGCTGGGTCGACAAGTTTCCATGCGAGTGGGACGACGGCGATGTTGCCGGAGGAGTTAGGCGGGGTGGTAGGGAGCGACTTGAGGGTTTATGGGGTGGGGAGGTTGAGTGTAGTGGATGCGGGGGTTATTCCGTTGATCCCGAGTACGCATTTGAGTGCGACTGTTTATGCGATTGCGGAGAAGGCTGCGGATGTTATTAAGGGGAGGGCTTGAGGGTGGCATTTGTCATTCGATCTCGTATTGGCGGGCATCTACGGGAATGGCTTAACATAGTAATTCAGATGGAAAGTCAACTACGGATTTGCAGCTGCATCACGATATTGTACAAACTTTGATCAGGCTCGTTGGACTGTGTGCGTCACGCACTATCAGGGGCTCTGTTGCTCTACGCGGGACCTCCCCACTCTACTACACGACACAGTACTACACGACAGTGCTAGAACGTGATCTAATAGCGGGGGAAGATATGCTAATACGAAATAAATAGCTTGAAAGTAGCTTAAAAGCGTTAACGTAAACAAGTGGATTATGCAAAGTAGATTGTAGGAGTGAGCTATAAAGGATCTGAGCAGATGGCGACATTTTCTAAAGTTAGCATTCTTGAAAGAAATTTTGAGAATGGTTTTAGAGTACAGCTAACAAATACCTTGTAATGGGCTCACCTACAGGTAGTTTCTATTCGAGCGAGGCCTTCGCGCGCCTCGGAGACCACTTCCTCACATCTGGAACGACCTCAAAGCCAACACCCAAGAAGTGGGGGCTGTCTTCAAGGCATTACTATATACGTTTATAAAACCGAAGGTAACCTCCTATCCTCGTCGAATTAACTTTTGTATTCCTTCCCCCCTGGGACCTAAAGTCTCTCATATCCGTAAGTAATCTATTCAATACATGGTTCTCTTCGATAAGGCTTATGACGTGTGCGATGCATACAGGATAACGCCGTCCGCGGAGAGCCTCGTGAGATCTGCAGGTTGTCTCTAGTGGCGTTGCTTAGTAGATCGATCTAAAACACCCAGTGTCGCTAGTGCGTTGTACTACAAGAGAGGACCATCTTGACTTATACAGGCCACAAGCAGTGTGTTGACTTTGATGAGTATGAGGCTTTACTCGACAAGGTCAATGGCATTGCGAGGCCGTTAACAGGCAAGTTTGGAAAGACCCTTCGCTAGAGATATAAGTGCCCACTACTGCCATCAACGAATGCAATTGGTTTCTAATCGAGTCATGTTGAGATTGTAGTGCACTTCGAAAAAGCCATTCTAACATTTGCATGTTATGTAGATGCGCATAGTGTTTTGACGGCAGCACGGCCGGAGTATGTCCCCACTTTGTTAGTGGTGGGCAGCGCATGCTGATCGAATGGTCCGCGGGAGCTTGTCAATTAGTGCCTTTCGCCTCCTGTCAAAATTACAAGCATTGACTAGGTGCAACCCCCAAGTCCCACATACTCTTGACGGGAAGAATAATGACAAGCAGCGACTTTTCCGGGAGATTGTCTCAAGGGACTACCGTAGACAAACTGCGTGCCTACGAGCTTTACAAATATTTTCGTCCGCCAGCGAATGATGGAGAACCGCCAGATTCAATCCTTACGGCTCATGCGCAACTCGTCGCGTGGCGGCTCAATGCCGAGCGTTCCATGATTACATTGATTGATGAGGAGGTGCAATACTTTGTCGCGGAGAGTACAAAAACGCTGCACCTTGACAATGTCCACAAGCACGATCATCCTGATGATGCGATATGGGCCGGAGTATGTTTCTGTCTTTGTCTTGTCATTTGCTACGTGGAGCATAACTTACTCGTCCTTAGTGCGTCAGAGTCCCCAAGGCTGGACGACTCTGTGAATACACGATGGCAGCATCACCACCAGAATCAGGCGGGCCAGCGTGCTTCGAAGTCCTCGACCTCAGTACAGACACCCGTTTCAATAAGTTGGATTTTGTGGCTGGGGCACCACACTTCAAGAACTACGCAGGAGTACCACTACGGACCAGGAAAGGAATCCATATCGGTTCTATTTTCGTCATCGATAGCAGGATCAGGCCTGCACTCACCAAGGCGGAGAGGCAATTCCTTGGCGTGATAGCTGGCAATGTGATCACGCATTTAGAGATGCTCAAGGACAGAAGAGACTGTGAGCGCAGCCTCAAAATGAGTGCATGTATGTCTTCATACGTTGATCCATCGTATCGGGCTGGACGAAAAAAGGCTGCCCAGGGCATTGACGATAATTCTTTCTTTCTTCCACCTTCACCAGGAAGAGGAGCTGGTGTCAGCCACGGAGCCGGCAACATCGACCGTTTAGCTATATTCAAGCGTGCAGCGGGCTTCTTGATACAGGGACTCGAATATGACGAAAGCGGTGGTGGTGTTGTGATTTTGGATACGCTGCCATCTGGAAACAAATCCCATTACGACGCCGAGGAAAGCGCTGCAACCTCTAGCAGTCAAGAATCCGACGGAGATGCTCAAGTACCGATCGATCTATCTCCGTTTAAAAGCCCAAGGCGATTTTGGAGTCAGAGCTCTAATCGAGGGAAAGAAATTTACGAAACCAATACCACTGAAATCCTCGCTCACGCAATCCAGCCATCGGCACGCATTAGCACAGAAAGGCCTGATGCGGCACGGATGGAAGTTTTACCACCTAAAGATCTTTCCAAACTCATCAAACGTTATCCAGAGGGGAAACTGTTCACTTTTAATCCACAAGATTACACTTTGACCGGTGTCTCGGACGGGTCTTCCAATGACCATGATTCTTCAAAGAGCTTTGGACTGCACACTAAGAATGTATCGAGGACAGAGACAGACAAGTTGCAACGTCATTTTCCAACAGCTCGTCAGGTTATCTTTTTACCGATATGGGATTCATCCACCTCTCGCTGGGTTGTTTGCATTGCCTATCATGGGTCTAAATTTCGGAACATGTCTTACAGATCTGAATTCGTCTTCTGCGCTACTTTTGGAAACACCATCATGGCTGAACTCACCAAGTTAGCCAGCACGCATGTCGACCAGCAGAAAAGCGACTTCATTGCTTCCATCTCGCACGAACTTCGCTCTCCTTTACACGGCATCCTGGCATCGTGCGAATTCCTGGAAGACACGAAACTGACACAGTTTCAACAATCTTTGCTCAGTACTGCTGAGAGCTGCGCCCGAACGTTGCTTGATACCATCAACATGGTATTGGACTATACTAATATTAACAGGTTCGAACGGATTAAAGACCAAGCAAAGAAGGGTAAACGGGATCTCTCAAAAAACAGCCGGTCTAAAGCTTTGCAGGTGAATCTCAGCACACAACGTACAGTCGATGTTGCTGCCTTGGTCGAAGAGGTCATCGATGGCCTGGTTGCTGGACATTCTTTTGAAAATCGCTTGAGGCGCAAGAGTTCTATCTCGACCGATGATTTCCACGCACCAGCTCCGATGACGTGCCTTGGAAGCGATAGCCCCATCAAGGATAGCAGCGTTGAGCTCATTCTCGATATTGCTATCGATGACTGGATGTACTATACGGAACCTGGCGCACTGCGGCGAATCGTTATGAACCTTGTCGGAAATGCAATCAAGTTCACCAAAGACGGATTTGTGCACGTCAAGCTTGAAAGTAGTAATTCAAACGGCTCAGCTGCCCTCCCGTCTATCATACTGACAGTGGCCGACTCTGGGCAAGGCATATCGCCAATCTATTTGAGGGATACACTCTTCTCACCCTTCTCTCAGGAATCTACTCTTACTGCCGGAACTGGTCTTGGACTACCACTGGTGAAGTCGGTCATTCGGACCATGGGTGGCGAAATCAGCTTTGACTCAACCGTTGGGGTAGGGACAAAGGTGACTGTCAAGCTTCCCATGGACCGTGAACCAAATGATAATCTGGGTCCGGTTTTTTTTGACAATGCTGCGGAATGCGATAGGAGTGTGGCAATCAAGGCAGCCAGGCTTCAAGCAGTTAATAAAACGGTTGCTCTTCACTGGTACGAAGATGCAGAGGCTTCGAGCAGCCAAAGGAAGGCAATTCGGTTGTTGCAAGCGAGTTTGGCAACTTATCTGAGTAGATGGTTCGGGGTCTCAGTTTCCCCATGGCAAAAAGGATTGATATACGACATCGTCATCTCCACCGTTGATGGTTTGAAAGAGTTGGAACAATCTTCCTCGAAACTTTTTACAGCAGGTTGTCAGGAGATAGTTCTTGCTATCGGGACTTCTGCTTCACAATATTCCCCAACTGCTGGAACTGCCGGCTTCGGCAACGTTGTAGTACTTTACCCTCCTTTTGGTCCCTCCAGGTTGGCCCAAGTTCTCAAACGGTGTGTGGACAGACGAACACCGGGCAAGAACACTCCAATCAGGAATCGGCATGGAGAAACTACCAGAGACCTTCCTAGCGATTACATAGAGAAAGCCTCGATGAACGCTCCGAGCACGGCCTTCTCCAATAAGCACACGAGAGGAGGCGAAGATCGACAAAGCGTAGACCGCGATGTTTCGGAGGACCACATCGAAAACAAAACGAATCCAGGCCTTGCTAGTCTTATATCAGCTGAGAAGTCTCATGTAGAAAGCTACGTTGAGGCAGTTATTTCGGCATCACCATCAGTCGAATCTTCTCAATGCCTTTCGGACGGCGTCTATGAGGATCCTAACGATGCGGTGCCGCTTTCCAAGGTTCCATCAAAGAAATTAGACACAACCGTTATCGAAACCGCTATTACCGTTGAACCGACACCGAACATAGAGTTAGTAAATATTCCCGTAACCGTTGCACAGCCGGTGGATACCTCACCTCACATGCTCCTCGTAGATGACAACGCCATCAACCTCCGTCTCCTCCAAGTGTACTCCAAGAAGCTCGGACACACTCACGTCCACTCCGCCGAGAACGGACAAATAGCCGTACATACATACGAGCGTCTCCTTCACGCTACGCCGTCAACGCCTCCAAACATCATACTCATGGATTTATCTATGCCTGTTATGAACGGGTTCGAAGCTACGCGTCAAATACGCAAGATCGAGGCCAGCTGCGCTAAAAGATCGGCACATTCAGAGACCACTCCACGGAGCTTCATCATCGCACTGACCGGTCTCGCAAGCCTCAAAGACCAAAAGGAAGCATTTGCGGTTGGAGTTGACAGATACATGATGAAGCCAGTCAGCTTCAAGAAGTTGTCGCTAGTACTGGAAAAATGGCAACCGGGTAACTTAGAGTATACAGGATGAGTTGGAAAGAGAGGGGAAAAGAAAAAAAAAAGAAAAAGAAAACCAGGCGCAATGCACTCTATGGACGGCACGAGCACATGATCCGTACCACAGCACATGGGCTTGCAAGGAACGGAAGCTTGGAATGGCGAAGAATGCTATGCCACTCACTGCAGGCAGGCCATCTACTATAGATTCTCGCTAACCCCGGCTCAAGGAGGCGATGCTCATTACAGTGAATCTCTCTATAGTATCTATCAACCTACCTACCACACGACACCGTACCAAGATCCGACGGTGGGGAAGCCATACCACTGCATGGAAAGTAAAAGACTCCTTTCTCATCGCGTGGCAAGCGAACCAACCAAACTTTCAAAATCGTCATGAGGATAAAGCGCACGCCTTGTAGTGTAGAACGTATACGCAATTCCGACTAGGTAATTCCACGTACAGCCATAGGACATTGAGGATTGGGTTTCCCGCCCATCTTGCGTACGGCAAGAAACTGCAGCTAGGAATACAACATGAGGAAAAGTGAATTAGCTCTGCTAATGGGGTCTGAGGATCACTGGTCATTCGTATCTACCATGTACATAGCTACTCGCTCAACACATACCGAATCAATTATGACGTCATTATTACAATCAAATCCACTGCTATACCCACCCGAGCAGAACCAGCGCAAGCCACCACCCTTCTATAATAATATACAAAACACCCTCCCACCCTATGTGCCACCAGAAACCATCAAATTACGTTAAAATGTATACCAACCGTGCCTCTATTCATCAGTGTCGTGCCGCATAAGACATAAGAAAATCGTGTCCAACAGCTAACAATCAAAACATCCACCTTCATACATCCTTGAACAAATACCCCCTTCTATTGTCGCCGTTATTTTTTCTCGGGCATGATGCCATGGAAATGTTTATGTTGAAGAAGAAGAAAATACAAAATATAAAATGTAAACAACGGAACGAGGTTGCGCGAAGCAGACACACATCGAGTCCGCTGCGTAGGATTTGAAAAGATAGAAAAATACGATGGAAACAGGGCTATGGGTGTACTACTACGCCGATACACACTTCTTGAATGTAGGATTGATGGTATATGATCGAAGTAGAAGTGCAATAACACCGCCGGGAGAACACGAAATGGTGTTAGATTGGGAACGCTGGGATGAAGAGCACCGCGATTGAAACACTGGTCTTGGAAACGCCACCCAAAAAAATCCTAGTGTCCAAAACGCGAATACAAAATGAAAATATATCGCTCAGGGCATGTGGGATAAGTGATAAGCTCGGGACGTAGCTGTCGAGGTATCGAATGCATCCAAGAGCAGAGAAAGAAGATAACAGAAAGAGAGAGCTAGACTTCAAACGGAGGCCAATAGCCGCAACTTAAAAAACGGATTTGCTGGTTCAGAGGCCAGTATTAGAAGAGAGATTGAAGGATGCTAGTCGGTGTCGAGCGCCAATAGCAGAGCAGTGCTAGCGTCCGGGCGTTGGATCGACAGGATGTTTCGAGGCGGTTTAATCCGGTACTCTATGGCGCTTGCCTCCTAGTATGGAATGGCGAGGTGATTGCGACAATGCGGATACTATTGGTTGTCTTATGATGTATATCTATACTGGTTCATAGTGTCGAAGCCTGTGTACGCATCTCCTAGCATGGTGGGCGATGCATACATCGTTCCCGCCTCGCTCGGCATTGTATAGTCTGCTTGAGAAGATTCTTGTCTGGGCCAAGATGGATGGCCTTTATACTGATGGGGAACGTCGTGGGAGGATTGAGCGTAGCCTTGCGAGAGACCTTGGTAACTGTTGATACCATACGACCCAGGCGTCATGATATCGGGTCGGCCAATAGGAGAATGGGCGGTCGGCGCCATGAACGGTGGTGGGTGTGGGATCTGAGCGTTGCGCTGTGGTGGGGGGTATTGCGGAGCAGGAACAGAAGCAGGCAAGTTAGTGACCCATTGGGACGTCGATTGGAGACCTCGAATCTTTCCATCAAGTGCTGTGTGTGGGGAGTGGTGTTGTTCCGGTCCAGCGATGGGATAATGTGCAGCGGGAATATGGAGCATCTGTGTGCTTGCACGCGATGGAGCGGTATGTTCGAGGCTCAAAAAGGAGTTGCTATCCTCTGCGTATTGTGCGGCCGGGTACAGCCCAGGGTGGTTTTCGAAGACATGCTCAATCCATTCCTCAGGTTTGTACAGTTTGCCGCAACAAAGCCGTTCTTCGGTTTCAGTGGGGAGCTTATCTGAGTGTTTTTCGACTGCATGTTTTCGAAGTCTCGATAGGGACTTGAATCTTCGGCTACAGCCTGCACCACAAATGATGGCGAAGCGAACGCTTGACTCCTTATTCGGCAAAAATTTGACAGGCAGTTTCTGTTTCTTGCCTGTGAGATGGCGGTTGTGATCCACGGTGCTTCTGGGAGGGGTTGTCCCTTGTTGCTCTGGGCACACGTAAGTTGGGTACGACTGTGGGGGACTCGATCAACGAACCAACGTATTGCATGATGGCCTGCAAGTGGCCTGGTGGCATTTTCACAAAGCCTTTGACGAAACTCTTCACGTAATCCTGGCCCTTGTCATTGCACATCTGGACTATGGCAGCATAGTTGAGGCCGAAGTCCTTACGGAAGTTTGAGTGGGTTTTGGCATCGTCTTCGACTGCTTTTAAGAAGCCGTCGCGGTCGGCTGCTTTGCTGGCCTCGACAAGGCTGTGCGGGTCAATGCCCTTGCGCAAGGCCTTCTTAACTATTTTTATCTGCCACGGTTCTATCTCTAATGTTGCCGCACCGTGCGCCCTGAATAGCGGGTCATGGATGGGCGACGCTGCGGAAGCCATTGTACCCTAATGTGCGTACGGATGCGGATGGTACGAGGAACGGTTGGTTGAGGTGTGTGAGACCAGAATAGACTTGGCAGGGGCGAGGGCGTGATGCTATCCTGCTTCCAGGCGGTCAAGAGGCGTGTGTTTGTGTATGAAGAGCGAACGCAGGATGATACTCGGTAAGTGAATGAGGTTCAAGTCAAGAAGGACAGACAGCTCTTTTTTATACAGCACGCAGCAGCACCTGCTCGCTGGACCCATGGCAGGTGGCGCGAGAGAAGCGAATGTGAAGCTAGGAATTTTCTCACATACTGCGAATGGTGACAGGATCCATGCAACAGGAACCCTGCCACCGGGACCCTGGACCCTGCAACACGAGAATCTTCCTGTCATACTGCGGATGGTGATCCGAAGGGCTCGAGGCCCATGCGACCCATGCGACAGGACCCATGCGACAACCGTTACGGATAATGTTGTTACACACGGCCGCAGTCGCCGATCGCATCTCAAGATATGCGGTGGGTATTTTGGCTCTCGACTACACTGGAAATATTGTATGCCTGACCTACGTCGACTGAAGGTCTATGTCGCACGCTGTGAACCGACACGAGAGGGGCAGCGCAGCGATCGAAAGCATGTACAAGTGTCGTTGACCGCTATTGCGAAAACGCTGGACGGGCGTATATTCTTCAATGGAACAAAGAACATAGAACAAACAAGTTGTTGAAACATTGAACAACTCGTATTCTGGCGTGCTAAGATGGACCCAGTGGGTCAAGCTTTCTCGACCGCGGAGCACCCCGCTAAGCAATCAGAACGATCATGCTGTCAACGGCCAGTCGCTGTAGCCGTGGCTAGGCGATATGATGTAAAAAGTAGGGTTCTGAAAGAGCGCGCGGGACGCCATCAGCAGCACCTACATATGCGCTCCGGCATCGTGGTCATCAAGAGCGGCGCCCCACAGCACTAGCCAGGAGAGCTGCACAATCCTATTAGCTAAAGTGTGAAATGAGAGTGGTAAATCTTTCGCTATGGAAAGTCATAGGTTTTCTGGTGGCCAGGCTCCGCATTCCATATGTCGGTGTTGTGTCTGGCACTGTCTTGTTTGCGCGTCAAGAATAGTTCTCAGCTCGCGAGTCTGGCCTGGGGTCGGAAAAGTGTGTCAGAACTGTCAAACAGGGAGAACTCTGGACTGCCGACACCGTTGATGCAGTTCTACAACCCATCTTACAATTCTACGAATGTTTCTGGATTGCAAAAGAAGTCATTGATGTTGGTGAACTAAGATCTCCACTTGTGCCCCCCACTATTACCCTAACCACCCCGTATGCGGAGTGATAGGCGCAGGGTTGTGCAGATCATACTACACCTGTTTTGTAGATCTTATTTGCAGGTGGAATAGAAGTGTAAAGGTTGTACTTCAGAGTGGAGTCGCAATGTCTAACTCTATATTGATCTACCCAACATGGACTTGACATAACCGTCATTGGGCAGTTCGTCCAGGGCTTCTCCAAGTAGCTTCCCGCGTCCGGTATGCGCTCTTGTGGATTCGTACTGTGCTCTACTAACGGAGAAGACACAGACTAGTAATATTGCTCAGCGCCGCCCATGCTACGCTAACGTTACCGCCCCTGACCTCGCCCTCTAGGTTAGGAATCACGCTTCATGCGGTCAGCAATAAGCCCTATGCATGTTGTAAGAACTCCGCTTAGAATCCTACAGCTTAACAGAGTACTTAGAAAACTTAATATAAGATGAGCCATACCTAAAGAAGGTTGTAAGTGTGGGGAGGTATACGACTGTATAAAATGCTGGAAGAATAGCTCTATCGACTTTGCGGTCGGATTATAGCCGAATAACCACCTTAGAACGTGCGCAGGAGATGCCAAGGATAGGGAGGGAACTCATGAGGCCGAAGAGGTGCAGCACCATCAACTGGGCCGGAAATTCTCCGCTGTGCACTGTGACGTGATGGCGCCGCCGCTTGGCGAACTGGTCCATTTCTCACACAGCTATCGCATGCATTCCAGGAACTCGACGCGGAGGATCCAGCTTGGGACGCGCGCTCTGTGTAATGTAGATGTTGTTAATGCACTTGTTGCTTACACTGCACTGTGCTCTCCTCCGCTATGTATCGTTTTGAATGTGAAGTCGAGCAAGGGTCGGGACGTGACGGTTTGGGGCCGGGATCTAGTGCGCCGGGCCGGCGCGGGCTAGCCTTGCATCCTGCGTCCGTGCAGCACCGGACGCTATACTTGATGAATTATGAGCTGCCGTACCTTCGTCTAAAACCATCGACTATATGTAACTATCCAGCAGACTTGATCAGATCGGCTGCCTTCTCTCCGGTCGCAAATACCGCCATCTGAGGATGCCCGCTTGGCAACAATGGCATGATGCTCGCATCTGCTACGCGCAGGTTCTTCACTCCGCGCACACGCAGCTGCGCGTCCACCACCGCCGTTACATCGTCAAATCTGCCCATTTTACACGTTCCAGCCGGATGGTAGCACGTGTCGGCGCGCTCTCTGATATCCTTCTGCCATTGCTCTCTAGTGGTGTATTTGATGTGGCCCTGCGCAGCAGGCCACGAGCCCACAACGACGTCCTTGGTACCCGCGCCGTTGACAGCAATCTCATTAGCCATCCGACAAGCTTCGCTAAACACTAGCATGTCTAATGGATCCCGCAAGAAGTTATGCTGCACTTTCGGATTCTTTGTCGGATCGAGACTGGCGAGCGTGACTTCGCCGCGGGACCTCGCCGAGAAGAAAGTCGTCGCCATCGCAAAGGCGTATTTTCCATCAGGCGGGAAGTCCTGGAACATGTATTTTGGACTGTAGCATTCGGTGTTCCAGAACTCGACGTGTGGCTGGCTGCGCAGTGTGCCCATTGCATCGTGATCAACGGACTGGTGGGATTCTTGCCAGAGCCTGTCATCCTTCAGGCGGTCATCTAGACGGGCGAAGGCGAAGGCTCCGAAGGGAAACTGAGAGAGGAAGCCGGTGCGAGAGCTTTTGTACTCTTGTGCTGTCTTCTCTTTTGCACCCGTGTGCCAGATGAGATGGTCGTTGGTCAGGCCTGGCTTGGACACTTCGTAGAAGTTCAGAACGACCTAGGGGGTATCTGTAAGCATTATTCGTATCGGCTAAACACTTGCAGCTTACCAGGTGATCCATAAGGTTTTTCCCGACCCCGGGAAGATTGACCTTTGTTTTGACTCCGAGTGCGTCTAACTCCATCCTCGGCCCTATCCCAGACCTGAGCAACACAGCCGGACTTCCATAGGCACCAGACGCCAAGATGATTTCTTTTCGAGCGGAAAGATGTCCTTCTTGTCCATTGTCATCCTGTATCTGCACTCCGGTGGCCACGACCTCGCCGCTATGTTCTTCTAGGATGATCTTATCGACATATCGACCCGTAATAACGGTAAGGTTTGGCAGACCTGGACTACCATCAATGTAATCAAACGCACACGTCCTCGCTCCATTGTATACGCTTCTTACAGCATGGCCGCAACCCTGTGTCACATCGCCAGTAGTGAACATATCATGCTTGAGTGGCAGGCCTTTGGACTGGAAAGAATCAAGGACACGATAACTAATCGGTGCTGGATAGTGTGGAGTGGTGGCCAGTGGACCTTCATCGCCATGCGCACTGAGATCAGCTTCAAACCAATCTTTGTTCCTGAACGCTTCAGCGCGCTTCATATACTCGAACATGTCAGAACCGCTCCAGCCATCTACACCCCAGTCGTCATAGTCTTGCGGGGTTCCGCGAATGCACAAGGTACCGTTACATCCGCTGCTCCCTTCTACAAATTTCCCTCGTGCAAGGTGTAACTGACGACCATTTAGTTCCGCACAAGGCTCACTTTGTATATTCCAATCCGCGTCTGTGCCCAGGATCTGCGAAACAGCGGCTGGAATGGCTGAAGCGGGGACGTCTTCTTTGCGTTTTCCCGCCTCGAGGAGAAGCACGGTTGTCGTTGCGTTTTCTGCTAGGCGGCGGGCGATTACGCACCCGGCGGTTCCTGCACTACTGTTGTCAACGTCGCGGACTGTGTTCATAAGGAAATACATACCCGCATATGATGTAATCGAATTGCTTAGTGTCGTCTTTGAATGGGCTCATTGTGTATGATTTCGATTTTGTCAAGTACGAAGAAAGAGAAGATGAACGTGTAGATTTGACTCGCACGGCGTGATAATGGTCGGATACCGAGAGCGTGACGAAATCAGAGGTGCAAGTTCGTGGGTTTGGAGGGGCGTCGTCTGGGCCCCAATGGAAAGATGCGGCACAGTCCACATGCGGTCGTGTCAGACAGGCGGATACGAAAGCACTTGTTCTCCTCGGACTACAGTCAAAATCCCTGACCTTGAACCTTCCAGCTAGGACGGGGCGGGCGTAGCCGTTGCGATACGACATGGTTCCGCATGGTTCCGACCGCGCCCCCGGTTAAATCAACCCTCGCAATCGCCTCATGGGGACGTTCACAATAAGGCTGCCCTCTTAGGCAACTATGCTGGTTAGTAAAAATGATTCCATTCTCATGAACATATGGTGCGCGACATTCATCGCACTTTCCTTTACGAATCAGTGATTCAGACCAAGAGACCCTCTAGAGTTCCACAAGCGGACCTATCACCAATGAGCTAAGAGAAGAGATCTAGTTGTAACGCACACCATGAATGGAACAAACGTTTGATCGATATAACAGCACGTGGGTTTGCAAGGAACGGAAGCTCGGAATAGCGAGGACGCTCAACTATTTGTTCCTGTAGGTTTTGCAATCCCCCGTTAACTAGAGGAAGCAAAGGGCCAACTAAAAAGTAGCAATTGGCGTCAAAGTGGGCTTCTAATATGGTGAGTGGGTAGTGATAAGCACCTCGTTTATCAGGGATTGCAAAAACCCACTGTATTTCGTTATTGTGTTCCAAATCTAAGCTCTCCGGCCTATTAGAGCTGCCAAAACAGACAATGCTCGTCCAGGTGCCTTCTCCTCCACTCTAACTGCATATGCTTCGAATATTGGCTAATAGAAATTTGATCAAGTTTTCTGAAGAAGTTGCTACTTATGTGGTATGTTTGCTTTTACCACCCCTTCTTCGCCTCCTCCTAGATCTGTGCGGTGGACTTCCAAATCAGGCAACCATATAGCGTTGGCATACTGCCTCTCATGATATTTACATCAACTAGATTTAGACTTGTTTTTGGCTACGCATGCAGTCTGAGATTCTCGCGATGTACCTGATCTCCGCGTGCTGAAGTTTCTCATAAAAGGCGCAGAAGAGCAGATTATCAACTCCCATTCTATACGTGGTTCTATATGGCGCAGATCTGATTTAATATGGCTTTGCAATACTAAATACTCTCCAACCGTAGATCTTAACAGCGGATACCTAAGTTCTATTCAAGAAACTCGAGAAGGGCAATTGATGAGGCTGGAAGAATAACCTCACCCGAATCGACTTCATGAGCAACTACCTTGCCTTCCGGGTTTCCCGAGATTGTCTCGAAACTCTGTCCAGCCCAGGTACTAAGATTCCGTAAGCTGGTGCACATTTTTTTCCATACTGGTGACTTACACTCCAGTGAACGACGTAGTCCTCTCAGACTCTAGAAGTTTGAATTTAGCAGGGCGAGCTGCGTAAGGTCCAGGAAGCGTAACCTTGAGACTGGATTTCGGACCTTCAAGATGTACATTGGTGTTTAATAATACTAGCCTTGACAAGTTTGAGTTCTCCCATATACCGTAGACGGTCAAGGTGGAGTTGGTGGTGGGAATTTCTGCCACATATGCGTTGCCTGACTTTCCAATGGCCTCTGTTACGATTAAGAATGCATGATAAGAGGGGAGAATATGTGGGTGCGAAATATTCAGTCCGTCGTTAGAGTCATCTGTTGGTTGTATGGCATTGTATCGGAATCCCACACCATGATGAATATGCATCCTCTCAATGCCCATCGAAGCTGCAAGGAGCATCGAGTCCGTCATCCAAATGGCACTTTCAACGGTGTTGCTGAGGCCTGGTTGACCGTGACTGTCCCGTTAGTGTCAACAATGGGTTTGGGTAGATTCATTCACTTACTTAGCATAAGAGTTTGTCTCCCCCTACGCTAATGTCAGCAGAAAGTTGAGACACGGGACTAAAAGTACTCGCCATCACATATTTTAAACCGGTCGAGCGAACAGCCCGTATTCCATTAGCCCTCGTGGACATGTTTGCGCGCACATACACCTTGTTCATCAGCTCTCCAGGGTTGACAACTCTATTGGGTCTGAATACACCAGAGTACCAGTGCTCAGCGAATTGAGAAGTAATGTTTCTAATCTTTTCATCGTCAACAATTCCAAGTTGCAATGGAGCTTCGGGGATCCATTTTGGTGCTTCCAAACCAGCAAAGGCGCCCGGTGATAGTGTAGGCTTGTCTTCAGATTCTGCAAGACCAAAGTCGATCTCTTCGCGAATTGCACTCGCAAACTCTAACCAGGTCTTTGTGTAGTTAAACAGGTCCCATTCATCTCCAAAATGATCTGAATTTGACCCTCCAAGGTTTGTTTGCGTCGGTCCATAGAAGTCTGGCTCGTTCCCAATCTCGACATTGACCAGCTTGACATGCTTTGTCAGATGTGAGCGGTTTCCTTGGAATGTATCGGCAAGGTGGCGTGCTTGTGCGACGGTCTCGGTCTTGTTCAATGCTTTCAAATTGAGCCCCCACATGAACGGTGTACCAGCAGGCAGGTTACCTGAAAGAGCGTAGAAATCGCGTCCAATAAACGTATGGTTTGCCTCGGGGTTAGGGACTTCTTCCGTGGGCTCTGGAAAAGTTGCATTGATCACTTCGACATTAAGATCAAGAGTCGCGCGATCCTCGGAGTTGGCCCCTACACGCAAAAATGGCATGTGGCCGGTTCTCTCGCCAATGTTCTGGAGCAGTTGGTTTACATAGTTGTTCGGTTTTCCAATAGCCTTTCCTGCCCAGTTGGGCCAAGAATCCATCTCCAGGCTGAACGCGGCGAGGTGAGGAGAAAGCTTTTCCGCCCATGTTGGCTTCTTTAGGGGTAGATCCAGGTGCAAATCGTATACGTTCTCAGCAGTGACTTTCAGAGAGTTCAAAGATAGAGCTAGAGACCAAATGAATAGGCTATTCATTTTGATACGTAGGATTGGAATGCAATTCCGGGTGAATAAGAAGGCCGCTGTCTACTCAAAACAAAGGAAGAATACGGCTAGGAAGCAACATATTTATGTGCACTGGCGGTCAGCGAGATTGGATTAGAAATGCCTTGATCACACACGTCTTACTTACCCTACGCACGCATTCACACCACCATGAGTCTGTTCAGCTGATGGTCTACGCTATTAATCCGCACCCAAAGGGGAAGTTCCGGTGAATAGATGATTGTTGTTTACCGGACATATTACCTTAGCGTTTCACCCAAATCGGTTGACAGAGAATGTAAGCACTAACCGTTCACAGTACCAACCAGGAGCAGTTTGCGTAGGGTCGCATCCAAGCTTCTACGAAAGAGCTGGTTTCCAATGAGTCAATAACCACGTCGCACGTATCACAGGGGACGAGGAAAGTTGTTGAACTTCTTGGTTGTCTACCTCACAAACGACCATCGCATTCATACTTAGCAAGTATATCTATTTGAACTTAACGCTAGAGCAAGATTTTAGTGCTTGAGATGTCTACCTCCTATTGATCTCTCAAACATTATGATTGCACGGCATTTCATGAATGAGCAATCTCTGGAGGATAAGAAATTTCCTCATACTCTATGTATCACGGTGGCTGCTGACTCATTACGGTTGCTGACGCATGACGGCTATTGACTCACTGAAAACGAGCTCTTTCATACATCAGGGAAAGATTTTTTCTTCCGCCAAGTCCTCACAGAAGTGTGTAAGCTGCGCATAGGTGCGCATTCCTATCTCTAGTGCAGAGTTGCGTAGGATATACAGAGATGCGTAGAACACAGCAGCCTTTTGATCCAAGCCTAGCGAGAATTCGAGTTTGCAGTAATGGCTCATGACAAAAAAGGATGATATCGTCAGAACCGCAATTTGAGCCGCCCAAGTAGCCTTTGACTAAATGTGCCCTAGCACTTACAGCATTTACAGGTGGGACGTGAATAGCACAGATCATCTTTTTGCAAGTTTTGCTCTTGGCAAAGAAACCCGACTTTGACCTCTGCTATGGCGAACGCAATGGTACGGGAGGGTGCTGCATCGTTTTCTACGCTTTGCTCAGTGTGTAATGATTTACAACTGATTCTTCGGCTAGATAGAAGTAAGTCTCCTGGTTCGCATCCGGGTAAATTCCAACTTGCGGTGTACGGCGACTGGCTCTCGATCGTTCCGGGTGAATGATTCCGATCATGATTCAGCTATAACCGCTGTGGCTACAGCCGTCCCCCACAGTGACGAGACTTCGTCTTACCTTCAGAGAACGACTGCGTAAGACAATCTCTCCTGCCTTATTCCATGTGTCTTTGTAAGGTAGCTGATATATCAAAAATAGATAAGTGTGTTGACCCAAACTTAGTTTTCTCTATGCTGCATAGTGTTGATTTAAGGTCAAGGCTGGATACGTGAGGGTCATGAGTCTACTTTCGACCTCCTCATAATGATAAACCATGAAATCAGCTTTCGCTGATTTGCGCGATTACTATTCCTCTGGTATCATTTGGTAGTTCCATCGACTAGGATTACCAAAACATCGTGAGGACCAACACCGTCACGTGGATGGTTGAAGTGGTACCGAGAGGCCTCCTCATAGAACATTGCGTCATTACATCACTTGATGGGGATCAATATGACAATATCATAGCGAAGACAACCTAGAGCAGTCATTTGAATCTTCTCGCCAAAACCATGCGGTTACGAAGACCCCGACTCCGTGAGCTTGTGAAAACCGTTTCAGCTGCATTCGAGACTGGTGAGCATGAGACTTTGGATAAAGTCACAGCGGATCATACAATATTCCAAGTTCTGTTCGAACAAGGAAAGGTCTTTTTATCGACAACAGTGGTTTTAACAGGTCCGAATCCCGCGAATGGAATCGCATAAAAAATAAAAAGGGCGTTGGCTTCATTTGGGCACACGCTCTGTATTATCTTGAGAATGGAGTTGAAGTCAACCAAATGAATCTATCTAGTCTTAAATCATTGCACTATGCGTGCTAGGCGCCAGGTCTTTGCAATAAAGAACTCATACAGGGTCTGATTCAGAGACGGGCTGACCTGATGTTAATGACAAATGGAGGATTGACGCCACTTCACCTGGCTGCACATCACGCACGTACACCAGGCGCCATCCAATATCTGCTTGGTATCGCCAAGAATCGACTTGTGCAAGTAAGATCCCACAGTGAAATGACGTCATTGCATTTGGCGGTTCAACGGTCGTTTGTTGCGGATGATACAGCTGGGTGGGACGGTCCCTTGATGGTGATATTGAGACTTATCGTGCTTGTCGGTGCTGTTACTTACGCTCGAAATAGACGTGGGCTTTCAGCAATGGATTATGCATGTGCAAAATATGTGCCACTACTACAATCATGGTACGAAAACCCGGAGGTGTCTCGAAGGCCTCACCTTGTACTAAGAGGAGTACGTTGGATTGTTTCTCAACCAGTTCCGTATAGAAGTGCTAATGTTCGGCATTTCTTATTAGGATCCTCTCAATTGAAGACGAGTCTGAGAGCATCATGACAGCCCCTGAAACAATACAGCCTGAGTCAAGCGGGTGAAGAAGAAAACACATGTTCTGGCCTTGTTTTACTACGATGAATGGTAGGAATAGCTCTCGACGTTTGTGAACAGTCCACTTAGTGGGAGAACTGGAAAGGTAACAAGGCAACAGAAAAGAATTTGGGCTTGCCGTTCACTCACCCATACACAAGCAGGGCATTGGCAGATTAGTAGTTAGGCTCGCGAGAATTAGCAAATGCCGGCTGTTGTATGCTTTGGCGGTTCATTTTCCATCATCTACTTAGGCTGGGTGTATGAATGCAATGTCGAGCCAGAGGAGAAGAGAAACGGTGGATCCCTCATGTACATATCTTTTGCACAAACGACCTGGTATGAGAACATCAAGCCTTGGACGATTGTTATCTCACGCATACCTTGTATTTGCTACAATTCTACATTTAATAATATACTTCGTGACGGCCGTTCCACAAGTCATTATCATCGTCATTTCATAAACGAGAAAATCCCATCAAAAGCATCCAATCAAAATGTAGCGCCTGAACTCCACTCGCCGTCGTACGGTATAGCTTCAAGAACCGAGCTTACCTCAATTTTCGAAGGTCACAAGGCTTGATGCAGTGCACGTGACGGCCACGCGGCTTATGTATAACCATATGTATGGATTTCATTGGCAGTTCGCTTCAGCCAGAGCAGCCAATCGTGCTTCCCATAACTACCTCCCAAAAGGGTGCCCAGGTCAGCATCCCCTTTTGCTCAGCCTTGCAGTGTGCCAACGGAGGTTCGTGAGAACTAGCGAATCTCCGCCGTTGAATGTTTTTGTTGATCTTCTTGGCGTGCGAATCAATGTCGCACTGCAGGAAGAGTCGAACGGTGGACTGACCTTGTATATATATATATTGGTATAGGTGCGTGGGAGACTGCGTCCAGGCCCCCGCGCCGCGCTACCAAGCGAGAGGTATGCGGACGGCGCCAGCGACCCTGCATCGTGACGGGAACCGTAACGGCATCCGTACCAGTATCATGTGATGCATGCACATGAGCATAAGCTTGCGTTCCTATGATGTCTGTATCGAGTCCGGAAGAAAGTGATGAGATTGTTCGGATTGCCGCAATGGTTGCGCTGATCGCTCGGCGGATGTAGGCGAGACTTCATTGGGTATTGCCGACGTCATACCCAGAACCTGACTCGCATGACGTGCGGGGGTGGCATAGCTGGAGAGCGTTGAGGTCGGTAAGCAAGAGCACCAGGCGCATTGCCGGCGGGTGGGTAACGGTTATATACGTGTTCTGGGGCACACCTTGCGCTCGTCCTTGCTAACCTCACATTCCTCCTGCTCTTGTGCTTCACGAGACCCACCAATTCCGTGCAATTAGAAGCCAGCCTCGCGCAAATCCGCGCCCCCGTGCCAATGACCTCAACATCAAGCCCACTCCTTCGTCTCCCGGCCGAGCTCCGCAACCGCATCTTCGCCTACGCGCTAACCACCGCCTCGCATACTTTGTACTACTCCCCTGTCAGCAGTACCCACAAATCCATCTTCGTCGACAAACCAGGCCACGACCTCGAGTTCAACCAACTCAAATACGTCTGCACCCAACTCTACGCCGAGACCGCCGGCCTCGAAGTCCAGCACAACACTTTACGCTTCGAGCTTCCCGAAGACGACGCCTACACGCTAGCGCGCATACAGAACAATGTAGAAAGCGGCTTCGAGCCCGCTTCCCTCTCAGCCCTCCCACCCAGCGCATCCTTCCCCCCCTTCCTCTACACCTGCAGTCTCGAAAAACGAAAATGGCTCCGCGGCATCATCGTCACGATACGGAAGCCTGCCAGGAAAAGCCTGAATGAGAAGACGGTGGATCAGCTGCTTAGCCTTCAGCGGTTCAAGAGGGAGAATCCGGACGTGGATATCGCATATGAGTATGTGGATGAGGTGTATGAGTATAAGGCGCCGAAGTATCAGCTTGTGGTGCCGTGGTTGAGCGTTGCGGTTTGTTTGGGGGTTGCGCTGCCCGTGCCGGTTGCGTGGCGGCCAATCGTGGATGCGCTGTGGGGCATGTGTGGAAAGGGAAATACAGTGTCTTGGGGTACCGATGCGGTTTGGGAATTGGTGGAGTTGAAGTAGACGGGTTGGAAGGAGTGGGTTGTTCATTCGACTGGATACTTGTTGTAACGAGATACGAATTTGTATGTGTATGCTTGGTTCATTGATTAATGAAGATACGAACATGTACGAGTATGTTTAGTTAATTGATTGACGATGGAGGCTATCTACTGTATAAATTAGTGCCATAAATGCTTGCCGAGACCATAGTCCCGTGACATTTTCCTTGGGGACCCATGTGTAGACTCAGTGGATCCTAGTATTATGTGCGAAATTCACGATAGATGTCATGACTTAAATCGAGTAGCATACGGTTCGTACGTTTGAGTGGAATAGACACAAGGTAAGAGCATGTTTTCATTCTGGGAAAGCGCAACTCCCTGACGTAGCTGCATCTGCAAAACACGTGATCCGAGCATCGACAAGCTCGGAACTGTTCGGTACAACGTCTAAACGAGGAGAAAGCGAAAGTGAACAAATGTTACGACCAACAAAGACAATTCAGGACGCCCTTGTATTATGCATTCACCTGTTTTGCAGCTCAGAACCAGTCTGACTCTACACCTACCTGGACTGTACCAACCATTACTGCCTCAAGAGTAAGAATATACGAAGCAACTGTAAACCCATCCTGAATACTTTCCCTATACGCCGCCCACACAATTCCAAATGATAGGCTGACCAAAATCGCGACTATACCACAAAATACTAGCCGTTTCACATCAAGAGTCTCCTGGAAGTAAAGTCCCCAGCCAGTGAACTGGTCAGGCGGAGAACCATATTGTGGTCGCCCACGCATGCGTTTTGGAATCTGGTCCAGACAAAACGTACTGTCCCGGCAGTTACTGGTATCAGAAAACCGATGCATGAGGTACCTGTTGCCAATAGGGGGTATGTGGCCTGGAGTGCGCTCTTGGAAATCGTAGTGAGTTTCTGACTTGGGGGGTATGTGGTCGAACTGAAACTGATCGACCTCGTGATTTTGGCGTAGTGCGAACTAGGTTCTGTTGTTAATATTACAAACCCAATTTTGGGCATTACTCACCTTTACGAAGGAGATGCGTTGGATGGTTTTCAGACTGGCTACACGGCGAGCCCAGCGTTTTCTCCGGTTAAGCCGGCGTTGGAATACTTCGAATAGCTCTTTGTCGGACCTTATCCGTGACACGTACAGGTCCTCGCGAGTAGCTAGCCAGCCTTTTTCATCAGAGCACAGCAACATGTAGTCGTCTTGAGAATCTGACGATGTCTGTTTGTGAGACGAAGCCCTATTCGTATTGGAAGCTTGGGCATTGTTTAGCTGAGGCCCAGCATTTTCTGCGATGCTGAACAGTTGTGTGATCTGTTGCTGTCCACTCTGGCTCGCGATAGGTGAGCTTCCACTGACTGAAGAGCCTGCGGATGTTGCTACAGAGGGGCGTGAGGAACTTTGTCCTGATGCATAACCTAAAACCATCGATGCTGCTTTGAAGAAATAGACGACTATATTGCGAAACGACAAGTATAGATGCCTGAATCCGGAAAAACTCAAGTCGGTTGGAGACATTTCGATTTGGCAGTGGACACCATTTTCCTGTAGAAGTTTGGCATGTTCCAAGATGGATCCAGGTATAATTTCCATGAAATCGTCGTAATGCATGTAGCCACAACTCTGGATAGAAGGTTAGCAGTCTTATATAAACCACAGCCCTTGATTAGATGACATACACATGTCCAGTGGATCCGATAAGGTATCCTCGATACACTCGTAGTACCGTTCTCAAGCGGTGAAGCGAAAGAGAAAAAGCTGTCTTTTAGCTGTTTGTATGCCTTTGATTCAATCATGAATTTTTTCACTTCCTCTATATGGACAAAGTGTGGTCTTTCTGGCTCATCAATCTCATCCTCCTTGGGGCCGCTCAATTTCACCCTCACGAGATCAACAGCCTCCTCGTCCTGCTCTACCTGTTCTTCAAGCCTCACATCCCATTGTGGAAAACCGTTGTTGCTGACATCTAAATCGTGGCGTGATATTTTGGACTGCGGAGTTTGCTGAATTTGCTGCTGTAGAAAACGCTCCAAATCCGATTCCTTGTCCTCTCCCGAGACCTCAATCTCAAATAGAGTCATCTCCTCTTCTGTTTGCACACTCTTCGCAATGAGATATACAATGTGATTAGCTTGGGAGCTCACCAACTGCGCAGCTTTGAATTGAATTGGTTCAGTCGCTTCGGCCCTCAAATCAACAGCATATCTCTTTAGCAGCCGGAAGAGATTCCGTTTGAACTTGTCCGGTCCTGGCCCTTCGATGACAACTCGGAACAAAGGCTGCATTGTGTCGTCTTCGGTGAGTAACTCAGCAAATTGCTCGGCGGCAGTTTTGGCAATGCCTACTGTGGTTGACTGTGTCGACCCGGTTGTGAGGCTTGGGGGTACATCGATCGATAGTACTGATTCCAAATCGGAGGTACCTTGTGTACCTGCAATTGACCAATTGTGTTCCTTGAGAATTGGCACTTGCCACCCCTTGCCTCTTTCCATAGCTCTTCTCAGTGGATTATGGGTGCTGTGCAGATCCACAACTCTGCACGGCTGAACAACATCTCGGAAGTGTCTTACAACCTCTTCGCGTGAGCTGTTCTCCATCATTTCGTAAATTTCCATTTCTACTTCCCAGATGAAGAGTCTTTCCGCCTTCGGTCTCATCATTCTATCAATGAGATCCAAAAGCTGGTTGAAATGGTGACTCGTGTTCTGATTTCGAAGATTATGTGACCATAATTTGACAACATTGGGATTGTTGTGATACGAGTAATCCCACTCTGGAGTGTTCTCATGGTGATGTAGCCGTTGCGTGTTATTACCTCTAAGACTACGGAACTCTTTGAGCTTCGCCCCTTCCCACCCATACGCCCAGATGGTAGCTAGCTCTAGTAGAATGCACCCCAAAGAATAAACATCCTCTGATCTTCCTCGATATCGATAGCCTTCAAGAGACTGGTACTCGTAACTCTCGCTGCTACCAGGGCCGCTTGGACCAACGTTGCTTCCATTACGGTAGTGCGTTGTGCTATCGTTACCGAAGTTATCGAGCTTCCATAACGCAAGTGGGCCCCCGCAGAGCAGAATGTTTGCTGGTCTGATGTCATCATGAAAGCATATCGTTCCACCAATCTCCTTATGGAGAAAGGTGACCGCAGTAACAAGGTCTCGAATACAGCCCATAATTGCTATACCTCGCACCATATCGTTATCAAAATTTAGAGGTGTATGATCCTGTGTCAACCAGTCTTTCAGATTTGTATCAGCATACTCATGGATGAGATACAGATACTCCGCTTGTTCATTCTCTTCCAGTGGATTCTCACGCCCAGCAATGAAGCTCGAATGTAGCCTGACGAGGTGATCGTGACTTCGCTCACGAATCATATCTACTTCTCGCATCAACCTCTTCACATCGTCCTTGATTATAATTGTCCTGTAAGCTACGAGGTGATTCTACAAAGTTGATGTTAGCTCGAGGATTCGGTGGAAAGGCCGAGTCGGTTCTTTTACTTACCTTTAGCATGGGTTGTTCTGTATCCCCTAGGTGTGAGCTCGCGATCTCCATGCCAAACACTTGACCAAGGCTCCCACTTCCATAAAGGGGAAAAGGTTCAGTCAAAAATGGAAAGCGAAATTCATTCTTGGGGAACCTGGGAGTTGAGTCACGATGGAGGACCGGAGGTATACACCACTGTTGCTGGTAGAATTCTGTCGCAACGTCTTTTAGATGCCGGTACTCGGTGAGATACTCCAGGGAATTGTAAAGCCAATCGCGGGGAGCCGTTCCCGTGAAGCTTCCTTCAAGTGGACCTTCCTCGTCTTGGAAGATATTGATGATCTTTTCAGATCTACCAATAAGGAGAAGAGTCGTGTAAAGTCTAACAGCAGACTTTAATACGAATATTTCCAAATCCTCAATCGAAAAAGCCGTTAGCGTATGGGACGAGGAAAAGTTTTGGAAGTCATTCTCGAGACTGAGCCGCAGTATTGTCCTAGGAGTGCCAGATCTGAATAGATTGAAGAGGTACTCGAGCGAAACGAAATTGACCTGCCGGTGCGCTCTCTTGTAGCGCGTCCGCTTAAGTTCTTGTTCAATCTGACGTCTCAAAGTATCATTACCAAAACTTCCACTTGGTGCTTTGCCTACTGCGTTGCGCGCACGTGAATCTACAGATCTAGAGGAAGCTCCGACGTCAGGGCCCTCTGACTCGGTCATCGGGACGTTTTGATTGCTTGCGATTTGAGAGCGACGAACACTCAAGCTGTGCGCGATCGTGAAGGCTTGAGAAGACTAATATGTGATGGTTTTGGGCAGGCTGATGTTTTCAAAGATGAAGGTTTTTCAGCCTGGAGTGGCGTTGTACGATTATCGCATGCAGCACAAGACGGTACTATTGGTTCGCGGAACAGTAACACAAGGCTGTGCAAATCGTGCCTTAGCGCCAACAAAAAGCATAGATATACACAAATAGCGAGACGTCTATCAGAACACTTTATATTTATTTCGATGTCTTGCAGCGCCGATATCAAATATGATGTTTCCCTAGCGAGATTACCAAGATGCTGGGTTGACTTAAGCCAGACAGATTGGAAGCAGGCTATACAGCATGGACCTGCACGACGCGGACCTATAGGGCCATATCGAAGCTAATTCATTGCACTCTGGCATCCAGGTTGCTTCCAACATTTGGTTTGTATAGCAGGTTCGATGAGATCAGGAATACATCATGGGGGTCTTGCTCTTGGGAAAGGCTCTGGCGCACACGAAATGGTGGCAGATAAGGCCCAAGCGCGTTTCCTAACATTAATTAATAGTTCTAACTTCATAATAATTACACATGGCTATAGACTTCTATAGGAGTCTTTTAAGTAGAAGAAAACTTAGTATAAAGTCTCTAGGCTGCCTTCAGTATATTATTATTGATGTTCAGAAAGACCTACTAGTCTTTGTGGGCCGTGCTGTCTGCCACTTGTTCGTGTGTGCCAGGGACAGAGTAAGAGCATGTCTCCATTCTGGGAAAGGGCAACTCCCTGACGTAGCTACATCTACAAAACATATGATCTAAGCACCCAAAAGCTTAGAAATGTTCGGTTCGATACTACAGAACTACCAACCGAACGACTCCCAATTCAGTCAACACATAAACGCAAACTACCGTAATGACCCTCTGGGCGGAAAGCCTCGAAAATTCCTCTCGCAAATTTCACGAATCTGAGTCTAGTCCCCAAAAACAATAGACCTCTACCATGGATCCGAACACAAACCACATGGATCACCCGCGATTTGTCTTCCTTCTCAAATATGCAAGAACACGCGGAACGGCATCCCATCTACCGGGTGCGCGCCTCCATCGCCGATTTGATACTGTCTCCTACCCTGGAACATCTTCCACCCCGACCGGCCATTCAGCTGATCCCACTCTTCAAACGACATCCAAAAGTTAAACCGTCTCACAATCATGGCAACCCTAATCCTCAAGTCTAGTAGAGAAAGGGTATGTTCTAAGCAGTTCCTTGAACCAAGAAATCTCTCAAGAATAAAAGCATCTGCATCTTTCCGGTACTTAGGGTTGTGATGAAGGACTTGATGTAGTATGTAGATAATACAGCTTTCAGTTGAGGGGTACGTGGACCTCAAGGCATCCAACGTCTTGTTTCTAGTAGAAGTCAGGCATATTTACTGAATTTTCGAAGTTTTTACTAACAGCGTCAAGATAACACTCATGTTCATGGTACATTTCAGGTATACGTCATCCAGAACGAAAATGACGCCGGCGCAAATATGTTCCTCCAATACGTTGACATACGCCTCCGCCTCTTGAACAATGTTCTCGGTCTGATCTGAAATACAGGCCGAGTTGAAACCGGACAAGACAATACTGCGCACCTTCCTCTACTCGTTGCCGTTGCTTGTGAAGAGCATGCCCCCGCCTGTGATGGGATTCAGGAATGATGATTGGAAGAAAATCACCTAAGGCTTTGATAGCTAAGCTGTTTTGCGCTTTGTTGGGCTTTTTAGAGCTTCGACTAATAACAGTGCTCATGAGTATCTACTAAGCCGTAGAGGATGATTCCGCACCCTAGTCGTCTTCGCTTCCCAGCACAACCATAGGCTCAACGTTGAGGCTCACAACAACGCCGTGCACCTGGAGGAAAGCTTGGAATTCCATATATGTGTTGCGTTCGAAACCTTTCCAGAAACAATAGAGTCTACCATAACAGATTATAGAAGCTTTCTCTTGATGCCCGTATCGAGCTGACCAAGGTAACCTTGACTATAGCTTAAGACTATAATCGTGAACGCTGGCGAAAGGTCTGCCCTCAGGCAGCCTACCTGAAATAGTCGACTTCTGCATCAATCGGTGAGACCTCATTCCTCGCTATCCTCATCAAGCCATACATTTGTAATGACTCTAAAGGGGACTGTAAACGAGCAGAGCCATACAAAACCACAGATCAGTAACTATAAAGTTTTTAGTGCTCAGCTCCACTTTGGAGCCTAAAGCCAACCCGCTGGGCCCAAGCCTAGCCGAACAACAACTTGTAAATTAGCAGAGCCACAAAAGCCTATAGATTAGTAACGGTGCAGCATTCAGAAACGAGTAGCTCCACTCTGGAGCCTAGATCCGAACTGCTGGGTCCCACGCCAGGTTAGGCGAACACCCACTCAGTATGAAGATTCATACTATGGATTTCAGCGTGATTAGAATAAGCACTATCGTTACTTTGTAAGTTTCGATTCGATAGCTAGGAACTTAAAGTAGCTATTATGCTGCCCTAGCTCAGTCTAACCGCGAAATACATGATGGACTTTACAAAAGCACCTTAACAATGTTCAAAAGACACACCGAGGTATTGTCAACGAAGAGTAAGAGCAAAAGGTGAAGGCTAGCACGCTTCATGTAAGTATTCGCCAGCTCCGAATGCGTTCGATTCAACGTCTTTTTTCACAAGGTACCGTGCTTACCTCCACATTCTCATTGGCTACTTGTCCCGTGGCGGGGTTTCGCCCTTCAACTCAACAAGTCCCATACCGTACAGAGCTACGTAGCACGACCGTATTTTCTACACCGGTACACGGATCAAGTCACCTTATTGGCATCTCCCAAAGACATTCGGGAATTTTAAATTGACATTGACCGGTAAAAGAGCAGCAACCCGAGCACAGGTCCAATCATGACATGCAGAGTCTGCATAGCCTGCATAGCGGGGTCGCAAGGCTATCATGAACGTGTATATATTCAACTCAAGACTCACTACTAATACGCATGCCCCTCACAAAGACATCGCTATCTATCACGCACATTTTTGAATTCCTAGGAACCAATTTACTAGCAATGATTCGGTTACTCCATATCAGGGACAAAGAGTTCAGAGAGTTCTATGACCAAACGTCGGTACCCGATTACGCCATATTATCACACAGGTGGAACCACGCGCTTGAGATATCTTACAAACAGTTTCTAGACCGGTCTGGCTGCACCCGAGGACACGCGAAGATTGAGAAAGCCTGCGAGGCTGTCCGCACTTTTGCACACGAGCACAACCGCGATCTCGAGTGGATATGGATTGACAGTTGTTGTATTGACAAAGATAACAACGATGAACACACTGAGGCAATCAATTCCATGTATCAGTGGTATGAAAAGTCCTACGTTTGCATCGCCTACTTGGAAGATGTAGAGACGTTCGATGATGCCGGCTCCTCTGAGTGGTTCAATAGAGGCTGGACCCTTCAAGAGCTCATCGCTCCGGAGAGAGTCCTGTTCTATAATAAATACTGGATCGGTTGCGGCAGCAGGAACGACTACAATCCCGGTTTGTATGGCCAGACACAATACCCATTCCAGGATCGAAGTAAGGCGATTGCCGACATCACACATATAGATGTTACTCTCCTTAGGCTAAATAGCCGGACGGCGATCAAAAGAAAGTTAGAATCAATCCCGGCTTGTCAGAAGATGTCATGGGCGTCAAACCGGAGAACGACTCAGGAAGAGGATATGGCATATTGTCTGATTGGTATTTTCAACATCCCGCACATGTATTTGAAGAGGGGTGAAGGGAGACGAGCGTTCATCAGACTTCAGGAAGAGATCATCAAGCAAAGCAATGACTTGACCTTGTTTGCATGGAAGCTCTCTAATGACACGGACAACACATGCATACATGACAACTATCTTGACTCCGCTAAGTTGAGTGAAGAAACCCTTGAAAATGCACCTTTTCTCGACCCGAGCCCAACCTCGGGTCTGCATGGGGTGTTTGCATGTTGTCCAAGTCATTTCCGATATGCTTCCGAAATACAGCCAATGCAGCTCGCCGTTTACAACGACGAGTTCACCGTCACGAGCAGGGGTTTGAAACTTTCCACCTCATTGTTGGGTTCGGATCCATTCCTACCGTTCAAAATGCCGCTGTATTGCTCGGACAAAGGCTCTTCGAAGATTCTGAGCCTGGAGCTTCGACTACTCAGCGCATCTATCTATGCCCGAACCAATTCCACGGAACTACCTGAGGTAAACAAAGACGAAAAATTAGTTTCCAGTCAGGATGATGTGTATCTAGCACATAATGTCCGTAGTTTCCAAGACTGCATCAGTCAAATGCACAAGCATGCCATACGCGTTCCGGAGTCCATTTTAGGTAAACTCCAGCGCGTGAAAGTATCACCAGGATATCTATGGAGTGGCAAACACAACCTGCTGATAACGAACGGGCGTCGATTCTTTGTGGGCTTCGCAAAATATCAATGCGCCAAGACGAAGCTTATGGTCACCCTTCTTTTTGGATTGAATAACTTACAGAGACCATGGTTCTGCTTTTCCAACGTTAACAAATCATTCCAACCGCATAGTTTGGAGACCAGGAAGCTATATCTGGAGCGGGTGTGGCGCCTGGCCAGTCGGCACGCTAAGACGGTGTATCTTGACGAAAGGAAAGCTTTTACCATTCCATATGCATCTTCAGCGAGGTTGATCCCCATGCAAGGCTTAATGGAAGCTACACGTCAGCAATATCTTGGTCAAGATATTTTCGAAGTGAGATTCCTGCATAGCTGGGCGATCCAAACCCATACAAAACATGAAGCTGCGAGTGGCAGGTCGTCTACATCTAAGACAAACACTAACACAGCTTATTCGATCGAAAAGGCACTACAGTACCCTGTTCCAAGCATCATGGGTATTTTTTACGCTCCTTCGGGCTCCTCATCCAGTGGATTCTCTTGGCAAACCCTCCCGATCAACGCAGCGCAGATCAGCAGCCCACATTCCAGATCATCCTCCGATGAACACACAGAGATACATGGCTTCCAAAAACCTTTCACCCACTCAACTGTCCGCCCTACAGACAGTTATGCTGCAAGGGTGCAATGTACACACAGAGCTACAATGCCTATAGACTCGGCATATTTATTGGAACAACATCCTGACTGTTGTCCTTCGAAAATCATACATGACTTTTCGCGAAAACGGAAACATGATGCCTTTATGGACGATTGTTCTGAGGACCTCGCACCTCAGATTTGGGAGTTCCCAGATGCTCTCTCTAGCAGCTGTTCGGCGGAGAATTACCTTTCGAGCCAGCACTCCAGTAAATTTGATGTACTTCCCTCGGACCAAACGGACGTTGGGATAACACAGCAAGCTCTTGAGCTTAACGGTCTAGCATATGATGGAGTTGCAGAAGTAACATCTATGACGCAGAACAGCGAACCCTGCCTCTGGTGGGCTCCATAGGCTTAGATACAAAACGTTATCATACCAGATACATCAGCCAGCGAACTCTGTCCTTTATCAACCAATGTCAGATAGTGAGTATTACATCTGTCTCAGCAGCGTCCGTAGATTGAGGAGACAAACAACTGATGAGTTCGTGCAATCAGATTCAACTCGCATCTCACGGGTAGCTAAATGAGAAGCTCGTAGTAACGGATAAGTAGAAGAGAGATCAGCCGAAGTGGCACTTCAGAACAAGGTCAGCATCGACTCCAACGCGCTCAAACCAATGGCATTACAAGACTTGCACCAACCGCACCTGCGCTCCAGATATCGTCGCAGAGGGGAAAGAACGCAATCGAAACATCACAGAAAAAAATATTTCAGGATGCTTAGCAGAGACAAAAGCAGGTAGAAAAGTATTTGCAACAACAATGATGATGGATCGCTGGGCCTATTTTCGGCGACGGACCTCAAAAGTTCTTCCTTATCTTTCTTTTCTTACTCGGGATATATTTCATTGTATTATTGGCGCTATAGTAGAGCGTAAATGTGTATATTTTTTGGTCATGTAGTCAGAAGTACATGTATATCGCGTTAAAAGTAGTATCGAAAGCTTTTTGTCTCCTCGTTCGTGGAGCTGTATGCCTCATCGTATCTGTTATGTTTGCAGCAGCGAGTGATTCTTCCAGGTTCGTCAAACACGGACAGTAAGAAAATAGTAGAACAAAGCTACCTGGGCTCGTCCCAAGAGTGACTCCGTTTGACAGAACTGCTGTTCCTCCTCCGTGCAAGATGTATCGCAGTTGGATGTTTCGGTGAGCAAACTACCAGCGGCAATTCGACCTTAACGACACTGCAAATACCCGCTACATCGTCTTTTGCATTATCACGATGAGAAATAAGGGCTGTGATGTCGCAACAGCTATCTTATCAGATGCCCCAGCTTTTCGTGGCAGCGCTATACGAATAACCTCGGCCTGGACCGCGACGGAGCGACCTCGCACCTTCTGGAAACTCTGCACGCGCGCCCCCTCACGCCTGGATATCTTCACCCATTTGTACTGCATTTCCCAGCGCATTGCAGTCTTTACATTACCCCATCATAATACCCCATCATAATACCCCATCTGCGTCTGGACGCGCGTTCCGAAGTCGGGATACACGGACTGCACGCGCCACCGCCAAAGCGGGTGAGCCCATCTATCGGGAGCGGATCCGTGCTGACGTCTGGGGACGAAACGGGAGCCCTCGATAGCCACAACACGCCTGTGAAGAAAGATATCAGCACGCTCAAGCCTGTGTACGAGAAGAGAAGATAGGATAGAGACATGGGCAAGTCATCGTCCAAGACGAGCGCAAAGGTGCTCCCGCTCATACCGCTGGCGCCGCCACTCGCCGTCCTCCCCGCGACCACGCTCAAGATCCCCATTGCCAACCGCTCAGACATCGCCGCTATCCTCGCAAAGATCTACAGCGTCAGCTCCACTGCGAAGCCAGATGCTTCTATCACCGTTGCCTGCGTGCCGCTGAACTCGTCAGAGGTGTCGCCGAGGGATGGCAAGCTGTTGATTGAGGATGGGAGCAACAAGGGCAGGAGAGACACAGAATACGAGACGGATCCTGTCAATGCAACGAAGAAGGATATTTTCGGGTATGCGTGCGTGGCAAAGGTCAGCGGGGTGCAGGGACGGAGGCAGGGCGAGCTCAGCCTGGTCGTGGAGGGACTGGAGAGGGTGAGGGTGGTGGATGTGGTGCAAGACAGGCCATATTTTGAGGGTGAGCTCGAGGCTGTTGAGGAGTTCAGTATGTATTCGTGATTCCTTCCTGTCTGTTTCCCTTCGAAGTAATTGCTAACCATTGCAGTCGATGTTGCAAACCCTGAACTCGAATCACAGTTCAATCTGCTCAAGCAGTTGTCACGCGAACTCCTAGCCCTCGTCCGGCTGTCCTCGATATTGCCCCGCTCCCCGACCATAGCGGTATCGCCCATCGTTGCGCGCAGACTGGAGCTCTTCATCGCTCGCAAAGACTTGTCAGAAGCGGGTGCGCTGGCCGACTTCATGGCGAGCGTTGTAGACAGCTCACACGAAGAGAAACTGCGCGTATTGGCAGCCGTCGATGTGAAGGAGCGAGTGGACAAGGTCATCGAGATCTTACAACGGCAGATCACGAACATACAAGGCAGCACCCGGATAACGGTCACAACCGCCGCAGTGCCTGTACCAACAGGCAGCTTCGACATTGACCAGCTGCGGAGACTACAACAAGAAGCATTGCAGAGGCGGGGTTTGAAGGGCCCGACAATGCCTCCTGGATTTACCGGTGGGCTCCCAGGTGGTGGCGCGAACGTAGGAGAAGAAGAGCCTAACGAAGTGGATGAGCTGAAGAAGAGACTCCAGGCTGCACAGCTTTCGCCCGACGCTGACAAGGTAGCACAGCGGGAGCTCCAGAGACTGTCGAAGATGAACCCAGCACAGGCCGAATATCAAGTCTGCAGAAATTACCTGGAAAATCTGGCTGAGATTCCTTGGACAAAGGCTACAGCCGACCAGCTGGACGCCAAGACTTTGATCAAGGCAAAGAAGCAGCTCGATGACGATCACTATGGCCTGGATAAGATCAAGAAGCGATTACTGGAGTACCTCGCAGTTCTGAAGCTCAAGGAGCACGCCAACAAGAGCCTTGACGAACAGATCCGCGCTCTTACTGATGCGGCACATCCCAAGGACGAGAAAGACGAGAAGGAAGAGGATGTGGAAGAGAAGTCAGTCCGAGAGCCTACAGAAGAAGAGACGAGATTGCTGGAGAAGAAGCGTATGGTTGACAAGTCCCCGATCCTCCTGCTCGTCGGCCCTCCAGGAACAGGAAAGACATCACTCGCAAAATCCATCGCCACAGCCCTCGGCCGCAAATTCCACCGCATCTCCCTCGGCGGCGTGCGCGACGAAGCAGAGATCCGCGGCCACCGAAGGACATATGTAGCAGCCATGCCCGGTCTCGTCGTCAACGGCCTGAAGAAAGTCGGCGTCTCGAACCCCGTCTTCTTGCTCGACGAGATTGACAAGCTCGGCACGTCCAATTACAACGGCGACCCCAGTGCCGCGATGCTCGAAGTCCTGGACCCAGAGCAAAACCACACCTTCACAGACCACTACGTCAACATCCCCATCGACCTCTCCAAGGTCCTCTTCATCGCCACCGCAAACTCGCTAGACACCATCCCACCCCCGCTCCTGGACCGCATGGAAACGATCCAACTCTCAGGCTATACGACGCTGGAGAAACGCAACATCGCCGAGCGGCACCTGATCCCCAAGCAAATCACCACCAACGGGCTACACAACGAGGAAGTCCACATCCCGACAGATGTGCTCGACAAGATCATCACAGCGTACACGCGCGAGTCGGGCGTGCGCAACCTCGAGCGCGAAATCGGCTCCGTGTGCCGCTCCAAAGCCGTCGAGTACGCAACCGCAAAGGACACGGATACGCTCGCGGCGTACAACCCGGCCGTCGCGCTAGCGGACCTCGACGCCATCCTCGGCATCGAGCGCTTCGCAGAGGAGCTGACGGAACAACATTCCCGCCCCGGCGTCGTCACCGGGCTCGTCGCGTTCTCCTCCGGCGGCCAGGGCAGCATCCTGTTTATCGAGATCGCGGACATGCCTGGGTCAGGCCGCGTGCAGCTAACGGGCAAGCTGGGCGACGTGCTGAAGGAAAGCGTCGAGGTGGCGCTCTCGTGGGTGAAGGCTCACGCCTTCGAGCTCGGGCTCTGCGCCGCTGACGAAGACGTCATGAAGTCCCGCGCCATACACGTGCATTGCCCGTCTGGTGCCATCCCCAAGGACGGGCCCTCGGCCGGCCTCGCCCACACCGTTGCCCTCGTCTCGCTGTTCTCCGGCAAGCCCGTGCCGCCTACGCTCGCCATGACGGGCGAAGTTAGTCTGCGCGGGCGCGTGCTGCCTGTTGGCGGGATCAAGGAGAAGCTCATCGGTGCTTTGCGGGCGGGCGTGGAGCGCGTGTTGTTGCCGGACGGGAACCGCAAGGATGCGAGGGATTTGCCTGAGGAGGTTTTGTCTGGCTTGAAGATTGAGTTCGTTAGCCATATCTGGGAGGCGCTGGGGTTGGTGTGGCCGGAGCGGTGGGAGAGGAGCGTAGGCGGGTGGGAGAGCAGGTTGTAGTGCGTGCTGGTTGGTGTGGTGTGTTGTGGTGGAGGAGGGGACATGAATGACGATGGCGTTCAATGGGATTTGCAATTTGAGCATAGTATTTATTGCATGTATCGTATTATAGCTAGGTACGTGGCGTTTATGATTCAAGGTTAATTGGGCTGGGATAGGTCTGGTTCTCCTCAATATAACAACATCTCTTATTACTTCTACTGTGCACCGTCTACTCTGCTTTACCACTTGCTCACCATCACTATATCCACAGCACATTACGTACCACCATACTTCTTCTCACTCCCCATCTCGAAGACTCCGTCGAAGGTAAGTTGTTGATCAATTAAATTCCTCTTCCTTTTCCTCTTCCTTTTCTTCTTCCTTTTCCTCTTCCCACTCGGGGTCGTCGTTTTCGTCTGAAAAAATGTCTTTGACGACATTCTTCTTGAGCTACGTAAGTATCAGTCGACTTCACGCGTAAATCACAACATGCTCCTGATCAAACCACCTACAGATTTGGCAGCCCTCGGCAGAGGCTTGCGCAGGGCCTTAGCGGCGGTCTTCTTCTCCTTGAGCGCCTTCGGCGGCTTGGGTTCCGTCGCCTTATATGTACGTTAGCTAACATGTATAGTTCTGACAAGCTTAATCATGAAAAAGGCTGCAAAAAGTCTTTCCAAATGCTTTCGAGTTGCCCATGGACGTTAGATCCACGATTCTGACAATCAGCGATATCAGTTCGTGATTGCTGCAGGTGGTTTTGGTGATACATTTGATCGCAGTCCAGTATGACCTTGGTTTCCTGGGACGTTTTGAACTCGACATTTTCAGTCAGCAAACGGAGAGGCGAAGGCTCCGGTGTATTGTCCCGTTGACGAGGCGACATTGAAGAAGTAGGTAGACCCGAGTGAGTGTTCCAGGAAGGCTGGAACATAACTGGAAGTCACTGACCTCTTCTTCCTGTCCTTGGCCTTGGGCCCATCGTCGCTCTTGCGTTTCTTGCCCTTCTTGTCTTTGGCCATAATGGCCTCGGGCGTGAGCGCCCGCGCAGCAACCGCAGGCTCTTCCTTGACTTCGAACTCGTACCCCGAAGGGGAAGGCGGGTGGGAGGGTAGGGGCTCTTCGCAAGCCCATTCAACTTCGCGCATATCGCCGCGCCCGCGAAAAGAGAGAATCGAGAAAAGAACGTCGCCATGGCTTTATGCTAAAGTGACTTGGGATGAAAGCAAAATGCGCATCGCGCGAGGTTTGACAGCTTCTGACCATGACAGGCAGTGTGAACGTATGTGGAAATGGATTGAATGAGTGTCTAGTCTAACTAGTGTGGAGCTAAGACCATATATGTGTGCCAAGACCATAGTCCCGTGACAGGCAGGCATGCTACCCACTGCGAGGAAGGCACCTTCCACCTTGGTAGTTGATTTACTATGTTCCGAACAGGAACGCCATGCGTATTTTTAGCCGTTATCTTGAGAAATGTTGTGCACCCATTTTCAGGCCTTCCTAGCAGCTTCTCATTTGCTTTCATGTGTTGGCTAAACCGGCAGTCGTTCGATCGATAGTTCTGTGGTGTTGATTCACCCAAAATTTCCTCTTGACAATTAGAGTACGGGTGAGTATAAAACAAAAATACTACAACGAACGAAATAAATATTCTTATAGGTCTATGTAGTAGCCCTAAGAGTAAAACCCTTATAATATCTTCTTAATCTTATTAAACTTGCTATACAAACTAAAGGTTAGGAAGTAACCTAGATACTATAGTATATTAAATAAGCTTTGCTATAACCCTATAGGTTCGCGTCATGTAGGTCCATGCTGTATAACCTGCTTCCAATCTGTCTGTTAAGAATCAAAGCTCTCAGTGAATATATCTCTGATGAAATAGAAGCAGTGGGCAAGTAAGCGCAGCACCAGTTCCGATCGAGAACGAACGCGAGCTTCACTTCTCCATCTGGAGTCAGGGCAACGTTTTCGAGACTTTTAATCACCGGACTGATTGCACCATTCAATGTCACATGGAAAAGATGTCAACCTTGTATTGCTTTGTTGGGATTTTATATTTTCACATTTTTTGGGGGGTTTTTCAAAATGACGATGGTGCTGCGCGACCATCTCAGATACATAATGCTCTATATCCTGGAATAACCCGCGGATATGTCAAAATCCAGTTGTATGGCAAGTAAACATCTAGCTCCGATCGTGTACATATGCTCGTGGCTCGATCTTGGTGTGTCGCAGTCGTTGTACTTCTTTGTTCCGTTTTGAAAAGAAGACAATCATTAATCTTTTCCAGATACAGAAAACTTCGTTTCCATGTTGTTGCCGAAGGCGGTGTATACAGAAGAGGGCTAACGGGATAGTTAGCAAATATGTTTGCCATGCGTGAGGAGAATGTATCATACCCTCTGTGTTCGTTGACCTGGCAAGTGAATCATTTCTCAGCCAACTCAAATCGTTAGGAGGACGAGAGCACATTGAGTAGAAACAAATTCTAGCTAGTTATGGCCATTCTTGTTGCTTCGATAACGAGTATCTGCCTCAAGAGCTCGGTTCCATCTGTTGGTGAAGACACGCAAACCAGAATCTACTGGGGATCTGGTGATCATTGCATCAATATCAATGAGTGTGATGTTGTAGCTGTGCGAGAATTCTTTTCTAGGGTTGAAGTTGAAGGTTTTAGCGTTGCGCTCCGTGGAACCTGTCGGATTACAGGCTTCGAGATACCGAGTGTACTGAGCGATCCAGTTCGGGAGATCCTTGTTGTTGATAAAGGCTCCCATCATAACCGAGAGATGAGCCGCGACGATAGCATATTGGATATAAAGTGGAGGTGCAATGGGTTTGTCGATGCGAAGATTCCTGGCTATGGCTTTCCAGTCCTCGGCTGGACTTGGGACAGGCTAGCAAAACTCGGCCAACAGGAAAGAATGGGCAAAACATGCTTCGCAGGATACAACCTATTCCACGGATTATTACCAGTGGGCTTGAGGGCAAACCAATGTGCACTGTAAGCAGATTTCTGTTTAGGCACGAGGCCGATAACGACGGGCTGGTATTCGTTCTGGCTCCCCATTCCCCAACGCATGGACATAGCGGGTCGAGACTCGGGCGATGGGTGGAGGGCTTGCTCGCACTGGTCTGCTTTTTTGATGTTTGGAACGGCGAATATGGCAGATCGATTGAAGTAGCGCAGGACTTCTGCGGCAACAGCCTCTGAATTGAACTTGACCATGTCGGCATCGCGCGTAGAGCGGTGATAGTGCACTTGCGAAATGCTGTTGATCCTGCCAGAAGCGGGGTTCTAAGCTTCCTGTACGTCCTTGAGCGTGACTGGTTTGTGGTCCCTCTTTGCCTTGCTGTAAGACAGCCCTTCGAAAAGCACTTGCTCGATCGATCCAGGGACCCAAAGCCAAAGGCTGGCAGCGTATGGGATTAATGGGGAAAATATTCCGGGAATTACTTGGAATTTAACCGATCTCTCATTAGGAAGAAGCAACTTCCGGCCACGACATTGCGGCGACAGAGGATAGTCGGGGTAGGCGGTTTTCGTGGGGATGTGGAAATAGCAATCATTACCCCTCAAGTCAGGACACCAGTTCGGAGGAAGAGATCCGTACTTCTGGATGTCTTCATAGTACTTGGACAGTATCTTATCCCTGGTGAGTGTCATAGTGTTCGCGGAATGTGTCGTTGATCTGAAAGTGGCGGTTGCGGATGAATGCAGATGCGTGGGCTTCAAAATAGTTATATATCTGCGTCTTCCTACTCGCACGCTAGCTGGCGCAATCGGGCGGCACGTCACGAGCCAATGTGTGGAGGTGAGAGCAGAGATAGTTAGGCGGTAGTGGCGAACGAGTTTTCCCACACTACCGGACGCTGTACCCTCATCCAAGGCACGGATCACTGTCAATACGAATAAGCGATCTACTTCACAAGCACCCAATTTGGCGCGATATCGAGGTAGAGCTCTCCGAACCCCTAGAAACATTGCATTGACTCTTATCATACAAGTGAGAAAGTACTCCAAAGGGTCGAAGTTGCAGACGATTGTCTCGATGACAAATACCTGTATTCACATCTGAGGTGAGTGGGATTCGCAGTATGCGCAAGTACAAACGAAGATCTCATTAAAATATTGCGTAATTCAAAACGACTTCGTCATCTGCCTCGCACACATGACCCCAAGGTAAAGGCAAACGCAGCACGTTGCGACTAGGGACTGTGACCCACTATCTATATAAACGTGAGCACCCAGTCCTCCATCCTTTATCCTCCCACCGCTACCTTCCGTCATCCGCCCTCCGCCCTCCACCATCCATTTGCCCTTGCTATAAGTTACAAGGCCTCAGTTCTACGAACTGTCCATATCTATCTCTTATTCCCTCAAGAACGTGCTCCGGCAAGGAAGCCATACTTGCTCTCAAACTTGCTTGTGAGCTTGAGATCAAGCACGCGCACCAAGCGCACAGGTAGGCTCATTTGTCATATGAGGCGTAGCTAGAAGCGGATATGCTAACATCATCATCAGGTTTCTCGATCGAGTCGCTCCTGAAACTCGGCGGCCTACTCTGTCTTCCGCATCCAATAGTCCCACCACCCGAGTTCCGAACACTCTTGCCATTCGAGCCAGCTTCACCACTCCGGTCACTCAGGCGATCGATCATTCCCGGCTCGCATACGATACAGAATAAGCCTGCATACACGACACGCGAACGCCCACTACGAGGAATTCAGCCCGCATTCCGACCGGGAACAAATGCCTCCACTCAAAATCGGTCAGCCTAGCCACATCCAGGACAGTGTGCCACTGCAAGTCGATTACACATGTGAGGTTCTTAAAACCTGGAAGAACAATTCAAATGTGGTGTTCGAAGCTGGTAGGGCTGGCAAGGTGCTCCGAATCAATGGTGAATGGACATTGGTCGGCTTCCAAGGCATCAACGAGGCAAAATGGCTGCCTACATCAAATCTAAAAGGAGGAAGAGTCAAATATGGTGACTGGAAACTGGAGGGATATGACTTGGTTGTCCGTGGTCCAGCATCCGCCAAGACCAATGGCGGCTTTCCACTCGCTGTGAGCGAGCTTCTCAAAGCCATCAAGGACAGCAAAGCACCGTACCTCTCGACGTTCTTGGTCTTAATTGGTAGCAATGGCGAGAACATCAAGGATATCACAAGTCAAATTGTCCAGGGAGTGGAAACTGCCGGCCTGCTCTCCACGTTCGACAGCCCTAATTTCACACTGAACGATATCACAAACAATGCTCGGGCTGTGGATCCCAGTCTTCCTGATAACCAAAAGCGTGGTGTCTATCTGCGCGTGTATAGGGTCGATGAGGATGTCAAGAAGGTGGAGCTCTACGTCGGCAAGTCTCAAGACATGCCTCACCGCATGAACGGCCCTGACAGAATCATCGACCGGAACACTCGTCATGGAAAGCTATACGGCAACCCAAACATGACTGTTACCTGGGTCACCCTCTGTATCCTGCCATCTGCGAAAGACGCTCTTCTGACCATATGTGAACAAGTGTTCACGAGTCTCCTCGAAACATACCGATCAGATGTCGGCCAGCCTTCCGGTAAAGTTCTTGATTATCTTACCAAATGGGTCGAAGATGCGAAGTTCATGGTTGCCGCCGCTCGGTCTGCTCAAGCGAAGAGCGGATGGCCTGGCGCACTATACTCTCGACCTCAGGCATTTGGAGCAATTGACGCCCACAATATCCAGACTCCTCTATCCAAGTTTTCAAAGGATGGAACTCTGCTGATACGGACGGATGCATACCACCAACAAAAGGACAACGGCGAGATTCTCCACATCACGAATTATCGGAGGGCCAGCCCGAAGTCAGCTCACTACATGGCCGGCCCCAGTAAAGACCTCATTATCGAGTGGCACACAATAAAACTACCTAGAGAGACGAACAAGGGCAAGCAGTTCCAATTCAAGACCATAACCAAATCGAATATCGTCAAGAAGGGCATCAAAATGCCACAGGAAGGGGCGATTTACCACGTAGTATTCGAGGTGCGCCTGGACGGTAAGCCGTACCCTTACTCTTACGCCCGACTTCCGCATGTCAAGTCCTTCATGAACCAGGATATCGCGAACAGCTGGGCTATCCGCATAGAGTGGAATGACCCTACTGGTCAAAGTCAGGGCATCTATCTGCAATGGTCACAGGGCATACGCTTAGAGACGGGCGCGGCTCGTGGTCATTATCAATCATATCTTCACGGTATAGCCATCCTACATTTCCTAACGGGCGTCGAACTTCCGGCAGCGGATAAGCGATCTTACATGTCGGACATGGGGAAGGCGAACGTCATACAAGCCCACCACGACTACTTTACGCAGACAATCAAGTTTGGTCCCTAGAAACCATATCCTAACAGTATCGATTACAGCCGTGTCGCGGACGCCTCCATCGTAGCTGCCATGAAGACTGCGGGTCTGGGCCGCGTCAATGGCAATTTCGTTGCTAGGCGCGCCATCAGGCGTTGCGATACCTGCCAGATTCAGAGTACCCCGCTCTCGAAACCATGCGTCAAGAAGGATGGTGTTGTTGGACAAGTGTGCACCAACTGCTACGATGTCTTCGGTAGGCCCACTTGTTCTTGGACCACAAACAAGGAGACGTCAAAGGACAGCAGGGATTGGATGTTCAGAAACCACGCATCACCTTTGCTGGTTCACCCTATGTCCATCTCGGGCGATGTGTTCCAAACCATCGACGCAGGGTTGGAGGAGATTCCTGCGAAGCAGGTCGATGGTGAGCCTGAGGATGGCTACCTCTCCGATGATGCGTTGGAGATTGAGAGCGGGCATCGAAAGCATGTCGCCAATGGCGGATCTGGTCAATTGGTGAGTTTGGTACTGTATCAAGAAGTTGAGAGTTGGAAAGCGATCGGGCATTTCGAGGGAGTTCTGGAAACAAAATCGCCAATGGCGTATCCGGTTCAGTGGGAGGTTCGGTACCGTAGAAGCCTCCTCCCACCCATAAGATCATGATAGCATGCAGCATGATTTTTGACTGGCACTCGATAATAAAAAATTTCAATCTTCAATGTAACTTTTGGTGTGCAATTTTATTGTCTGGCGTTGTAGCTATGCACAAAGTGTGGGGATGCGGCTGTCTCAAAAGGATGATGTTGTGGTTATTTCGGAAGTATGGTGCTGTGGCTCATTCGAAAGTATGACGATGCGACGCGGAGGGAATGTGGGTGATGCGGATAGGATAAGGTTGTGGTGCTATGGTTAAATTCGAAACTATGACGATGCAATGCGACTCGCAACAGAGTATAACGTTATCAACGTGGGATCGGGTTGGTAAGGGCGCAGACCGGTCGGGTGTTGCTTCGGGCAAAGGCGCTTTGGGTTACCCCGACATGTGGCAGAAATGGCGTTGGACCATTGATCGATTTCGCATGATGGCGACAAACAGCTCTTAGGAGTCAGGGTATGTCTTGTTTATGTGCGGCTGTTCGACAAGCAGGAGGAAAACGAATTGCGCCTCGTGAGCGTTCACGGAGATCATGAGGACGTAGTAGCTAGTGGACGCCTTGTGCGGATAGCAGCATTTAGCGAGGCACTGCGATCAATGGGACTCTGGACTCACCAAGGCAACACCATAGTACCCAATATACCCAACTGTGTACATTGGAGAGCAAAAGAAGCTGTACACTCTGTCGAACGCAAGGGCTTGATCGATGAGAAAGTAATAAAGATGCGGTACACAGTCAGCGTATACTCTCGGTGGTGCGTACATTTAACCTGCTGTGGAGTAGAGACAGGAAGTAACATACTATGAAATGTTAGCTATGTTCACAAATGGGGCGTTGTACTCTTACATGCCACTCTCGAAGTTGTAGCTAGATCCTGAAACGCGGCGGGCCCCTAGTAACAGTACAGCACTTAGTGCGCGTAGCTCCAACTCTGGAGCCTGGAGTTGACCCACCGAGTTCAACACTAGGCCCAACACCCACTCAATCACACGCTCACACTTAAACAGAAACAACCCAAAACTATGCAACCTATTCCATTTCATTCCATTCCATTTATGTACTTTTCATGAATGTATGTACACCTTATCACCTCCTCGCACCACAAGAACTCCTTCCATGCAATCAACGCCAAGAAACGTGCATCATTCAAGGAAACATATGCTTTTGTTATTGCCAAGGATTCGCAGATGTGTAGGACAGCAGGAGAGGAAAGATGTAGTAGGATTCAGAGGGGCATAGCCATGGCTAGGGTGTGGTAGGTAGGGTTGTGCCTCTGCCTTTGCGGACTGTGGCGTCGAGTGGTTTGAATAGATATGGGTTCTGGAGGGTTGGTGGAAATTTGGGAGGGTTTGAGGGGGAGAGGAGCGGTGGCGTGGGAGATAGAGAGAGGGGGCCTTGCGGGTGTTGGTAGTCTGGTAGTTGTACGCCGGTACAACTATCGCAGTTCGGGCGTGTTTCTCCCGCCAGTGCGAGACATGCTGTAGGGTGCCTAGAGGGCATGAGTATGAGAAGGAGGCTGTATGGATAAATGTGCAGGGCATGACGTACCAAGACTTTCTTCGCGTTACAGATGCGCCATGCTAGGTTGCGCACCGTGCCGTCGGCCTGCACGACCTCAGGTGCGAATTCGATTCCGAACCTGGCTAGACTCAGCTGTGTGTCGAGGAGACACGTTGAAGTCAACTCACATCTGATGCACCGCAAACACCACTCTACTAGCAAACTTCCCGTCCCTCTCCACCAAGCTCCCAAACGGCTCGTCCACCGTCGATGGTGCAATCTCTGGGTCCCGATCAAAGCAGTTCTGCACCACCGGCAGCAGAGCTCGCTCGACAGGCTCGCGGATAGTTCCATTAACGTCGAGTTCCACATCTTCTTCGTCGAACCTAGGGATACGCGTCACGAAAGCCTGAGTGACGGCAAGGACATTATGTTTCCCGTTATGGTGATACCGGAACTCGAATACACCTGTAGTCCACCAGAGCTTGTCGCCGCGGAACTCGACTTCACCGGTATAACAGTCTAAGTCACCGTCTTTGCGTTCCGCAGCGGGGACAAGCTTGTCTGATACGATGATGCCTTCTTCCGCGCGGCTGCTGTCGTGGACGCCCTTGTTGGTTGCGATCCAGCGTCCGTTACTACCGATGCGAGTGACCTCGCGTGATGCGTTGTCGGCAACCATATACAGCCCAATCCAATCTTTCTTGCTGTGATTCAGCGGAGCCTGCCATCTCACTTTGATGGGGGCTCCGTATTCGAGCATGAGCGTGGTGAATTCGCTGGTGCGCTCCGCTGGAGTTCGTGCCATCTCTCCCTCCCGTCCGTGAACCCTTTGAAGCTCCATGTGAGGCGATAAGCGCGAGCCTTCGATTTCGATCTTGTATTCAGTCGGGTCCACACCGGCTAGTTCTGGGGCGAGGCGAGTGATTGAGATGCGTGCTGGGTAAGATTTGAACAGTGCAGTAGTATCTTTGAAGAATGTATCAACACCAGCGGCCAGCTTCGGTCTTGCACTCTCAATAACCTCTTCGATGAACTCGACGGTCGAATTGAGATACTCATCTGCCGCTGACTGCCAGTTCCGGACAGGACTGGGGAGAGCCTGCCGGAATGTCTTGCTCACGCCGGACGTTTGACGCAATTTTTCACCATAGAGTTTCTGCATGTGCGGACGTTCGACAAACTGCAAGAATGCGAGGTTGAGGACATGTGCGGTTCCAGCCAGATAGAAAATGGGCAAGCTCCACGTGATCAGCGCAACACCCCAGACGCCAGCGAGGCCCAAAACACGTTCGGGATTATTCAGAAAGCGGTAGATGCCGGAGTAGGTTAGGTTCTTGGACGGCGGGTCGAAGAGAAAGTCGCCAAAGAACCAACCGAATTCGCCTAGCGATTCGTAGATGCTGGAGGCGGTCCACACTTGCAGAGCTATGAGGCTCACTCCCAGGACGTGCCGCAGCAGCGTCCATCCATATGTCCAGTCTGACGGGAGGGTGTACATCTTCCAAGCTGCTGCTGCGAAGGTGATGTAGCTCAAAGTCATGCTCATGTGGTACAGGTACTTCCACTGTCGCCACGCTTCTTCTTTACTGTCTCCATACTTGATGAAATGACGTGTCCAGTTCTTCTTCTTAGACTGTCGGTCTAATATATATCCAAGCCCAAGCGCGTACCACAGCCTCCAAATGAAGGCGTTGACGAGGAAAAAGGTGCGCACCGCCCACGTGTTCGGTGTCATGATTGTAAAGCAAAACATGTAGAATACAAACAAGAATACCCCTGTGTCGATTGAGCGATGGAAATCAGTGTTTAGCGGACCTACAATGTTGTGGATGGGGGAGGGATGCTCGTCAGAGTCGACGATGGGCGCACCATCGATGAAGGCAGATTCGGAGTGACCGGATGTGGGACGTTCGTCGCGGTTGGAGCTTTGGGACTGTTGGCGCTTTCTGGGCGGTGGCGTGTTATATGTCTTGTCGATGTGTGGGTTTTCCACAAAGCTCAAAAAGACAAATTGGGCGGCATGCGCGATTACGGAGATAAGCAAGACGGCGTAGCTCGCTGCCATCATAGATATACCGTAGTATCCCGCATACCCCACTGAGTACATAGGATGTGGAGCCATCTCGAAGACCCCGTCAAAGGTAAGTTGTTGATCAATAAGGTAAAAAAAGTCGCCCCAGTACCATGCAAAGTCCTTGACGACTCTATGAGCGTCGAGTTTGACCCACAGATTGAAGAGGAAAAGCAGGATACCCGTGACCCATCGCAGCATCCACAATCCCCAGCTCTCATCTGGGCGGTTGAAGCAAGCTATAGCGAAGAGGCAGTACGAGACAAAGTCACACATGAGGATGAGGTCTACGACCCGCCTGAAGAGTAGCCATGTATTATACTCGAGCGGTGCTTCCTCGAACTTGTAGTCCTTGGGAATCTTGGTCTCCATCTCGCGCTTGAGTAGCTTGTACAGGGTGCGATGCTTGTTGGTGCCTAGGTCTGGGTTCTCGAAGATGTGCGAGTTCTTCGCCCAGAGGACCAGGCGGTTGTGGTTAGACTGCATGTGTAGGAGCCAACCAATGCCCACGTTATAGGCAGCACGCCAGAAAAGGAAGATGATTGCGAAGACGGGCTTGCGGGCGCTTTTGGGCAGTAGGTAGAGTAGGATTATCAGGCCAGCGAGGACAGCGAGTACGACAAGGTCAGACAGGTTCTTTGGTTGCGAGGGCGAAAGAAGCTGTGATACCATGTCATGCGTTTGCGGCACGATAAATACTGCGGTGAGTACGTTAGCAATCGAGTGTACAGCCTGCCACTACTCACTGTGTCGTCCCTTGACTGCCATCCGTTGTATGGCAACGTACCGGTGCCGTCGGGCGTCCTGCCATAGGTGCGCTTCGGGCCATGTTTCTGCTCTTTAGCCTCCTTTTCATTCAGGTCTAGCACTTTTTGCCTCGCATCGCCAGAGTTGTGCAAGTGTAACGGTTTGGCAGAGGGCCTCTCGCGCAGGTTGCTGCTAGATTCGCCCGCCATGATGCTGTGAAGTGCAACGCAGCAAAAACGAGGGGCTGTTTAAGAGGTCCAATTTCGAGCGGGGAGAGACCCGGTGGGCTTCTGGCTCGGTGGGCTTCTAGCCAAGCGGAGGCGCTACGAATGCAGGCGTGCGCTGTGTGGTGGGCGTGGTGGAGCACGGGAGATGTCGACGGATGCGGACTAGGGTGCAGCGCACAATGCCGGTGGTCTTGTAGGAATGCAAAGCTGAGCACAGGGGACAGCCATGAAGTGTTGAACTTCAGCAGGTATGTTGAATGGGTCACTTGGTGGCCTGAGGGCGTGGTGAAAGCAAGACGAAGTTTTCAAAGGCTTCGGGAATTGAAGCTCGTAAGCCGACACATGCCAGGTGGGGCCCGAGCGCCGCGGCTTGCCAACCCCCGCGATGACACAACGCAACAGTCCTGTTGGTTTCTGTATCGTTTCTCCCACGCATTCATCCATCACTCCCCCTTGCTGCACTGTTCTGGCGTCACGAAACCCCTGCATAACGTAACTTTGTGCTTCACTTTTGCATTTTGTAGCATAGTCGTATGTACAGTGGGAGGCATTTTCAAAACAATTACGTAGCTGCCCCTCGCATGTGATGCGTCAAAGCCCTCACGTACTCTCGGCAGTTCTCTAAGCGAACGTACGTCCCCGGATGCAGTTCCAGAGACATGTCGAAAGCTATTCAGTAAACATGCAACACAACATGCCATTCTGTCTTCTCGTAGTTATATCGACTTGGATCTCTCCCACCTGTTGTTCCCTCCGCATCCTCCAAAAGCTACCTCGCGAGGCGGGCTAGAACCGGTCGAACTCTGGCAGCTTCGTGTTGGTGTCAACTTTGAACCAACATTGCTCGATGGATGGCGAGACATGTGATTGTCAGCTGCGTCAGAGGAGCGACGCCTTCGGATCGTGTGCATGCGCTTCGACGCCAGGAAACCAGAGATGGTCAGCTTGTCCAGTTCCTTGGCTACTCGCGTAACGGGTTGTTGTAAATGGGCTGCACTTGGCTCGAACTCAGCCGCTTCCGGACTGAGCGTGAAGTTTGTGTACGCAGAACTCGGTGCTGCTGCAGGAAATGGCGTGTTAGATCCAGGGTCGGATCGAAGAGATAATACAGGCAAACGTCTAGCCGCGGTTTCTTCACGTCTGGCTGTTACCGTGTCTGGTGCTGCATCAACCAACGGTAGTGGTCGTTGACGGCTTTGCTCAAACTGAGAGACAGCCGCTTCATCTGTCCAGAATTGCCAGTCGAATGGTGTCGTGTCCAAGTCGGTGTATGAGTTATTGGTGTGGTATTCTGCGTCGATCCACGCCATGTCTGGCGGATTGATCATAACCTCCAACGCGTGAATGTTGCTTTCACATACTCGTAGACAGTCAATTACGGCTCGCTCCTCATTTTCGCACGTCTGTATTGTCTTGCCCGTCCTCCATTTGTTCTGTAAAATCTTCCTCCTTCTTGAACGGGGTGTTGGGTGGGTGCTTATTATGCGTTCGTTGCGTGTTTGTCTGTCGCGGAGTGCGTTGAGCGTTGTCGCAGTCTTGCATAGCAATTCTTCTAGGTATTCCTTTTGATCACGCAAGTTGTTTAGCGTCGGCAACCACGTGCTAGGGTCATACGTTGTCTGTGGTATGTGGACGAAAGCATCGAAGTAACTAGAGAGTTGACCTGGGGAACAAGGGGTACCAAATTGCATTTGGTTTTCCATGTCGTAGAATGATCGTCTAGGTAGTTCCAAAAAACGATAACGAATTTCCGAGTGAGCGCGCAGCACTCGAGGTAGAATAGGACATTGTCGTCTCTTGACCAGGTAACTAGGTATGAGGAAGAGGGCTGAATATCCACCTGATCTGCAGTCCAAAAGTGGCTCTTTGAGTCAATTTCAACTACGGTAAGCTGAGATCTTGCACTTGCATCGATTGGAACTTCTTAGCAGGTCTTCTTTGAGTGCCCTTCGTCGCTGGGCGTTGACGGTAACAATGACAGTGCGGCGTCTCCGTCTCTTGTAGTTCGAAATCATCTACGCATGATTAGGCCCAGTGTTACGGTTGAATGCAGAAGAACATCCAAGCGCTTCTGCAATTTCCTTGTCTCAATTGTGGCTTGCAGGCGAGAAAAAGGAACGCGCGTTTCAAAGAACAAAGAAGTTGGAATATGAAGCATTTTCTGTCAGCTAGTTAGTTGTGGATCTGGACCATAACTATTGTAGTCACGAAGTTCATGAACACCTTTGCTGGGAGTTTGAAGGTTGTGTGATCGTGATGTAGACACCTCGTTTCAGACCTCATTTAAGAAACCGCCGCTGCGAGTCGTGCGGGATGCGAAAACTCTACTAGTTGTTCCTTCTGGTAGGTTTGGTCAGTTGTTTTGATGAAATGGACTCGATGCCGGTGGTATATGCAATGTAATGGATGATGCCAATGATGTCTGTATGAGAGATTCCATAACCCTGCTTTGTTAACATCAACGAAGCTGATGTGACGTTGGCTTCATAGAAACAGTAGAGTCAACTACTCTCGTGGTAACAGGGTTGGAAACATTGGGGCAATACGGCTACGCAAAGAAAAGTCGGTCCAACGCCCTGTTTTATTCGAAGATCGAACGAAGGTCGCTTCAAGGGGAGCAGCGTCTCCAAGCACAAGCACCCTTGGACGATAGCCTGAAAGTTGAAAGCGCTGTGGGCTAGGCTATACCATCACTGATTTTCTGATTGCGACAAGTGAAGCCGATTAGTAGTATAGCAAAGTATGCCCATACCAGCTACGTGGCCATAGTGTCAGGCGTAACATTCCCAATTTGGATAATACCCTTTTTAGTTACCGCGCTCAAGTCGCTCACCTCTGGACCCTTCTCTCTGATATCACCTGCTGGTGAGGAGAGAGCGGTCTATTTGCGGCTGCGGTTCGGCTGCGGTCGGGAAGCTATGGCCATGATATACCGAGATTCACATACCGGTAGCAGACTCGGTTGTGAAGGCTCCGAGAGCAGCTAGTCCCTCTTCAGACGGTCCAGACAACCATGACTAATCCGCATACCATGCACCTCAATCACGCTCAGTAAACAGCCTTTCACAGTCACGCAACCTTGCATGCAGCGGAGTGACACTCTCCGCATCCGCGCAAAAGCCTCATGAATAGTCATCTTAGCCCGGTGCTGCCCGCCCCGTGCTGACGCGACACGCTGCCGTAGCCGGTTCTCGCGTCAATACGCGCCCTGACCCCGCGTCACCACTCACATAGCAGACGGATTTGCGCGAATTCGCCGCCCATCTCACTTTGTCATCCGGAGTCTGATCAATCCAATGCGTCAGGCCGTGGGCCACTCACAACGCCATCGTTCCTGACAAGGTCGAGCCCCGCAGTTTGCTGGAGACTGTTGCACTGTCTTTGCGGTCGGGAACGCGTTCCAACAACTGGGGACGCAAAGTCGACGGCGGACCGATTTGTCTCCGCTCTTGCCCTTGCATTGCCCCTCAGCTCGACTCTCCTTTGTTTCTTTCGAGCTCGACCGTGTTCCGGCGTCCCGTCAACATCACGTTTCAGGAACTGCGCAAACGTCATCGATGAGGATGCTCCACCCACCATTGCTCGCCACCATGCCATTCTTGGATGTCTGCCCTAAATCCGAGTTTGATGTGGGGAACACTGCCGTTCTCACCACTTCAAGTTGTGCATAAAACAGGTGATGCGGCTTGTGAGGGGTCAACCCGGAATGCTGAGGAACTAACCGACCCCAAAACTGGCGGCGAATAATCACCTTCTGTCGTACCGTCTCCAGTCGTGAGGATTTGTCGCCGCTTGATTTGTCCTGTGGCTGGAGCGTGATTAGCCCTACTGCACTAGTGTGATCCATTCCTTGTCGTTACTGCAGCATACAGTGACCATCCTCCTCCAAACTCTGCCGGATTCATCACCGTAAGCTACGCCGTCTTTGGAGCGTATAGCGTCCGTTGTCTACTGCGTGAATATATATCTGCCTGCCTAGCCGCTCTTTGCGATGGATGCCATTCAAGCTCTTTCCGGAGCTAGACTCCGTCCGTTGCGATTGCTCCAAGAGACGTCATCCACAAAAATGCCTTCAAAGTCATCAACCGAAATCATCGACATCAGGCCCGGTCCAACCGAATTTGATATCCTACAAGACATCAAAGATGGCTTGCGACCCGAAGCTGGCGGAGAGAAGACTCTTCCGACTATGCTGCTGTACGACGAAGCAGGTTTGCGACTTTTCGAGAAAATCACCTACGTGAAGGACTACTACCTCACCAATGCCGAAATTGAAGTATTGGAGACGTATGCCGACCAGATTGCGGAAAGAATTCGGCCCGGGTCGGTGGTCGTTGAGTTGGGGAGCGGGTAGGAACCCGCCCGGATATGAAGCACCACGCCGCCCGAGGCCGATACTAATATATGTTGCAGCAACTTGCGTAAAGTCAACATCCTCCTGCAGGCCATTGAGCGCCTCGGCAAAGAAGTCGAGTATTACGCAGTCGATCTTTCATTGCCTGAATTGGAGCGGACATTCGCCGAAATTCCCACCAGTAAGATATTCAGTCTTCACCACGTTGATAATTTGCGCTGCAGTCAATAGCAATGTCTGAATGATTACCTAACCAATGCTGACTTGTTATGATAGACTACCAGCACGTCAAACTCTACGGATTGTACGGTACCTATGATCACGCCCTTGAATGGTTGAAATCTCCCAAAATCATCAAGAAGCCCAAGACCATTCTCTGGCTTGGTTCGAGCTTGGGCAATTTCAATCGTGCCGATGTTCCTCCTTTCTTGGCCGGCTTCCGTGATGCACTCCAGCCCGGCGACTCTATGTTGATCGGGATTGATTCATGCAAGGAACCCGATCGTGTATTCCGTAAGCTTGTCTAAATAATGATTTTCGTGTCTACGCGCTGACTGCATCTTTCCTATCAGGTGCATATAATGACAGCGAAGGAGTTACTCGAAACTTCACGCTCAACGGTCTCAAAAATGCCAACCGCATCCTAGGTACTGAGGCATTCAAACCCGATGAGTGGGATGCTTTCGGCGAATTTGTGGAGGCAGATGGTTATCACCGTGCCTTTGTATCACCGCTCAAGGATGTTGTCATTGACGGTGTTCCACTTAAGAAAGGCGAGCGCATTCGCATCGAGGAAAGCTGGAAATTCAGTACCGAAGAGATCCAGCACCTTTGGAACGACGCCGGCCTAGTCGCAAACACAGTATTTGGCACCTCCAGGGGCGACTATGGTACGTTTGCTCATTCATATCTTGCATGTTGATGATATTTAATATTTTAGGATTACATTTGGTCACCAAACCCGCGTTCTTTTTCCCAACCAAACCGGAACTGTACGCTGCACAACCTGTTCCCTCAGTCGCCGAGTGGCAGGAGCTTTGGGCTGCTTGGGACTCCGTCACCCTAGAAATGGTTCCAAAGGAGGATCTCCTATCGAAACCTATCAAACTTCGAAACGCAGTCATATTCTACCTGGGCCACATTCCAACATTCCTCGATATTCACCTAACCCGTGCCACAGAGGGAAAACCCACAGAACCTGCAGCTTATCAGAGGATATTCGAGCGAGGTATTGATCCTGATGTCGATAACCCTGAACAATGCCATGACCACAGCGAAATTCCAGATACCTGGCCACCGCTGGAAGAAGTATTGGCGTTCCAAGATTCCGTTCGAGCAAGGACAAAGGCCTTATACGACTCAAACGCTGCACATGACAACCCCCGTGTGTCGCGTGCCTTGTGGCTAGCATTCGAACACGAAGCTATGCACCTGGAGACGCTTCTCTACATGCTTATTCAAAGTGAAAGAATCCTCCCTCCACCAGGATCGGTACGACCTTCGTTTGAAGCGCTTGCTTTTAAATCGGAGAAAGCCGCCGTGGAAAACAAATGGTTCACTATTCCAGAGTCTGACATACATGTTGGACTTGATGATCCAGAGGATGGAGCGGATCCCGGCAGATATTTTGGCTGGGACAACGAGAAGCCGCCTCGTTCGCTGCGAGTGAAATCTTTCAAGACAAAGGGAAGGCCCATCACAAACGGCGAGTATGCTGAGTATCTCGTACAAACTGGCAAGAGCGCAATTCCCGCCTCCTGGTGCGAAGGTTCAAGCCAGGCGACCAGGACAGCGATCAAGAGGGACAGCGTCCAAAATGGGAGCGTGAACGGTTTCGATCATGGTGTCCACAACATCACACAGGGGAAGTATGTGCGGACGGTATTTGGACCTGTCCCTCTACACTATGCGCTGGAGTGGCCAGTAGTAGCCTCTTACGATGAGCTGGCTAGTTGTGCTCGGTGGATGGGTGGGCGCATCCCTACCATGGAAGAAGCACGTAGCATCTACAGCTACGTGGAGCACATCAAGGCGCAAGAGTTTGAGAAGGCACATGGAAACAAGATTCCGGCCGTGAATGGGTACGTGCAGACCGACTTTCTGCGAAGCTGCGGCTGATCATTTAGGCACTTGATCAACAACGGTGTGTCTGAGTCGCCACCATCTCACCATTTGTCGAACGGCGACTCCGGCACAGTATCCGGTCCGAAGCCGCGCGACCTCTTCATCGAGTTGGAGGGGACGAACACGGCATTCCAGCACTGGCATCCTGTTTCTGTTGCTGACAAGGGCGGCAAGCTCTGTGGGCAATCAGACCTGGGCGGCGCATGGGAATGGGTAAGTTGGCTTATGATTGGGCTCAGAGTGAAACATGATCATCTAACTTGAGCCTGGCAGACCAGTACTGTGCTGGAGAAGCACGACGGCTTTTCGGCCATGCCACTATACCCCGGCTACACGGCAGACTTCTTTGACGGAAAGCACAATGTTGTGCTTGGAGGCTCGTGGGCCACGCATAGCCGCATCGCAGGGCGTAAGACATTGTGAGCATCTCTGGCAGGTCGAGGCGAGGGTTCCACTAACAAAGGCAGCATCAACTGGTACCAGCGCAACTACCCGTAAGTGATTTAGGCAGCAGCCCCGAAGCGGCGGTCTTGCTTTACTAATGATGACAGGTACGTCTGGGCGACTGCAAGGCTGGTGCAGGATTGGTAGGTTGGGTGCCGCATGCGGAGTGAATTAGACGTGTCACGGGACGACGCGTTACACAGCATATTATGTGGAGTCTGGTTGGATGAGTCGCTCCTTCCGCTTTTCCCGTTCTGCATCAGTCACTATGCGACCGCTGCACCTGTCATTCCAGCAACGTTCTGGCAGCTTCTAATCAGTCACTCGTTTCGACTCGTTTCGGACTGTGCTTTTTCTCTTGTTTCTTGTCCGTCTCCTGAGTGACCGACAGCCGCCACAAGCGCATTCGGCTAGGGTACTCCGGCCAACCGTAGCAAAAATAATACAAAAGCTCTGTCACGACGATCCCTATTCGTGTTACGCGTGTCATCAATGCGTTGGCCCGTCCGCGATACTATTTCACAGCCATAGCGAAGCATCGCGAAGAGCTGCAACTACCCGTTTCATAAACCTGCGCCCCAACCCCCGCACCCTCCGACATTTCAACACGGATCTCCCGCCTTGGTTAACCTAGACTGTCGTCGGACTTCCCACAAGTCGCATTGCCTGTCTACGTAGGTGCCATACCTGCCGTTCGCCATGGGCAAAGACGTCCTGTTCCGGTGAGTACCTTCCTTGTCAGTGGCCAAGAACACGTCTAACAGAGGTCAGATGGGAGGACTCAGACGCTCTCAGTAAGTGCAACCGGGGCCTTCATACCCTAGACTTGCCGTATGCTAATTGGCTTTTAGAGCACCACTGCGGATTCTGCGATCGCCCACTCTCACACCCCAGTGCCCGGTCCTCGTGCTTCGGAACGCATGCGGAGCCATGTTTTCGCTTCCACCAGACCATGTTTATGCGAAACCGTGGCCACACATGCGACATGTGCATGCATATCGACGAGCACCACTACAAGCGCCACCATGACATGTGTGAACAGATCCGGATCATATACGAGAGTTGTGGCGAAGATTGGCCTATCATCCCTGAGGACGAACACGATAGAGGCCGGTCAAAATTGAGATATTCGGATGCGTTTGACAATGACGATCGGTCTTCTACATCTGGCGACGTACCGTTAAAGAAGAGAGACAAGAAGGAGCAGAAGAGAAAGATTAGAGCGGCGAGCAGAGCCAAGGTCATCACACAAGAAGAGATCAAATACATCGACTCCGTTCTACATCCTGCAGCCTCTCAGACAGACACTGAGATCCCGGAAAACCCCGAAGAAATCGAAGAGATCGAGCAACATCTAAAATATAATGCGCAGTGCTACAACGACGGCCAGAAGCGAAGCGACATCCAAGAGTTTGGGCGTATTTCAGGTGTCGACATCGACTTCGCTGCTGAAATCGAGCGTGTCTTCGAGATCCTTCGCATCGCCGAGCTACTCAAGCGTAATGAGAGGAATCGAGGTCTGCGAAACAAGGAACTAGCGAACTTCAAAGCCCTTGTATCTGAGCTCAAAGATCACATAATCGCGGATCTCGTATCTGCTAAGAAGGATGAGCTGGAGATTAGGATGCGTAGGGCCGCCTTCCTGCGGTACACGAGCCGAGCGAGCTACGACATCATGGCAAGCCGTTATGCGGACAAAGACTGGAAGACGGGTGAGAAGTATCGGTCTGTTGGCTCTGACTCTGCATCTTCGGGTAGCTTGACAGCCGTCGAGGAGGAAGAAATCTACCAAGATGACCTCGTGACACATGAAGATTTGCGGAACATGTCGGCAGCCACCTTGAACGATGCTGATCGACGGCATACTGAACAGTCGCATAAGAAGCTCAGTAGCGACGGTCTTCTCGAAGAAGTACTAGCTGTTGAAGAAGACGGCGATTCCCCAAAGGAGGATACACCGAAACCGCCACCTTCGCTGAGAATCATCAACACAGACATCACCCCGCCGCAGATGATCAAGTTTCGTAATCCGTGGAAACATAGCAAGACCGGGATTATCAAACCACTTGCCGCACTGAGACGAAGTGCACAAAACTTATCGTCAAGCGAGTTGTCAAGCCATTGTCCCGCGCCGGACTTTGACGATGGATGGCAGACTGTGGGTGCTGCTGCAAGCCCTGGCAGTCGACGCTCAGCAAACGGGACAGTGTCAAAGGCTTCTGCTCATGATGTCTTTAACGTGGCTCCTAAAGCTCCTCGGCCTTCCCTGAAGCCAACACGAGTGGGTGTGATGGCCTCGTTACACCCACATGAGGCCGAGATGCGGAACATGGCTGAGGAATCAGAGCGAGATACACGTCAAGCGTATGTGCAAAACATTTTGATGTTGAAGCCTATCATTAACATGTGTTCAGGAGGACCGACGCGAAGGCACAGATTGAGGAGCGAAAGGAGCAGCTGGAGACGGATAAGAGGTCCTTGCAGACGACCAGTGAAGCTGCAATCGAGATGGATGTCCAACACGCTCCTGCTGAGTCGAGGAAGAAGAAGGAAAAGAAGAAACAGCGTGAGGCTCAGCGTAAGGCTAGGAGGGCCGCCGAAAAGGAACCTACAGTGTCGGAGCAGATTGATGTGCTCTCTGGAAACAATGGACCAGACAGTCCTTGTTCGTATTCTTCGGCTTCTGACAACGCGGTATCATGCTTACCTTCACGTGACACATCCACGTTGATGGATGAGCACACTGAAACTGCGATGTCTATAGAGACTGGGGCGGACAGCATGCGTTCGGGGCGCTCGACACGAACTTTGCCTTCCCCGCTCGTAGGGCCGACGCCGAAATTAGAGCTTAAGAATGGACCAACTCGATCTACGAGCGGATACGCACTGGACAGCGTCGCTTCCCCTCGGCGCCATTATATCGCTTCCGGTTCTCTTAAGCGCGCAGCACCCTCGACTTCTAGGCCATCGACCAAGATCGGCCGACAAAAAGATTGGGTCAAGTTCGTGAGCTTCACCAAGGTCGACAGCTTATCCAGGCCGGTCTTCACACCAGATCATCCCGCATACGATAAACTCATAGACTGTCTATTCTTCAAAGAATGTCCCTTTGAGACCTCTGGGACAGTCAATTGTCCATACCACAGGACCTATTGCAAGTGCATGGATCCAGTCGATCAAAACAATGACAAGTACATTGTCTACGCAGGGCCCGATCCATGCCAAATCGGACCTTACAACTACATGCAGAGCGAGAAGCTCATGCAGTTCTTTGAGACCCAGCCGGAGACAAAGGGTAGGCTCATGCTCATCGATGCAGACCTCTATCTATGGCTCTACACTGAAGGCCGGAACTGGCAAGTCAACGACTCATTGATGATGAGCCAACTAGACGACAAGCGGATGCCGAAGCGATTGTACTGGGAGGTCTACGACTACATCCGAGGCTATACCAAGGGAAAGACCCTCACGCAAGTCGACCGCTTCCAGGGCCTAGCTAGCAAGAACGAACGCTTGCGGCACACGAACTCTCGACACACCATCACAGAAGAATTTCTAGAATCCATGCGCAAGAAGTGCGAAACCTCACCCGAAGACCAAACCATCTGTTACTGCCACGACAACGCCCCTGAACATCCCGAAAACGACGACACCCTCGTCCAATGTATGTTCTCTGGTTGTTCAACGCGATTCTTCCACCGGTGCTGCACAGAGAAATTGGGCTACAGTAAAGTGTCTACGTGGTACTGCGGAATGTGTGAGCGGCGCATGAACGTTGCGGCGCAGAAGGCGCTGCACGGCGCTCATGCTATGCATATGGGGGATCCGAAGCCTAATTTTGCGGACAGGGAGTATCAGGTTTCGGTGAAGGCTGTAGCGGCGTCGGTGGATTCGGTGATGACGGGACATTGTGGGTTTCATTAAGGGTTTGTCGAGGTGTGAAAGGGAATAGTGGGTTACAAGGCTAGCTGTTGGTGGGCGTGAAAAATTGTTGGCATATTGGGCGTGTTTTACGAGGCTAGATGGTGGGATTTCAAGACTCGATGTTGCTGGTATAGTTCGACGCGGTGTATACATCCTTCGTCGTCCATTATCTAGCATACTTGTCACTTGTTCATGAATCATCAATGTTGAGGAAATAAAATGTATTATTGGACAGAACGCTGCGCCTTCTCCTTATCTGTTTACAACTTCCGCTATGACCTTCGACTTTACCATCTTCATTCGTACGTGCGAGTCTGGATTACCCATCTTTTCGTTTCGTAGCTTGACGTCTGGAGGAATTTCCCTCGCGATACATTGTTTCATAAAGAAGAATAAGGTAAGTGGGTAATGAGAACTTCGCGGTATATAGCCGTTGATCCTTGTACTACTCGTTCGTTTCAAACGCGAAGTACAACGCGGCCTGGTTGGTTTTGTCGTGTGATTCAGGAACGAGTGTATTTGATGCCGTGGTGTGGTGTGGTGGTGAAATTGTGGTTATCAACTGTTAACTAAACACAGGGATGTGCGAAGGGTTGTGGTTACGTATGTATACGTGTTCTGCTAGATTGATCGATAATAGACCCGCGATTCTCCAATACTAAGTCTCCAATTCTCGTATCCAATACTTCGTACTGACTACCACCACCGTACATTTCATCGCTCTCGAACACCCTCTTCAAATCTTTGATATCTACAGTTTTTATGGTAAGAAAACACTTTTAATCCTGTTCACTGCCTCACCGTCCTCATGCCTACACGCATCTCCAGCGCGCTCCCAAGATTCGCCAATAATAATCAATCTCAGGCTGGTCTTCGCACTCAGGCGCAAATGTAGGTGAAGAATGGACGGGTTTTGCGGTCCGTCGTTGATTCGTGGCTGCAAAAGCGTGGTAGGTGAGCATGAAGGAGTTACACGTTGGGCAGTGGACGTAGACGACGCGAAATCATATGCGTGCCGGGAAGTGAAAAACATAAAGGCTCGTAAGGTAGGATATGAGTTCACCACTCTGTACGAAGCACATACCAACTCAGTCCAAAAAAACAATCGCTTCGTCGACCGTCAGTAGTTTTATTTCTACATACGTACTACGACCTCCCCGGCCACGCATCAACTAACCCCTCCCAGATTTTTACTTCGCCGAACTCCACCTCTCCCCCTTCGACAAAGAACCCTACGTCGGTGCTATCCTCATACCAGCTCCGCACCCACGTACTAATCGCGAATCGATCGTTGGCATGGACTTCTACAACTCCGCCGTCGACGACAATCGTAAGCTCTAGAGTCTCAACACTGGTACCATTCGCACTTGGAACGTCGAATAACCGCAATTTCCCAGACTCGTTGTCTGCGATGATGCCAGGAGTTGTGGCCGCTGCAGCCGAGCTATTCGAGCGATCGATGATAAGACTTTCATTAGAGAACTGGTAGTAGATGTTCGTGTGCTCGTTTGGACCGGAGAGGATGGAAAATCCGGCTTTGAGATCGTTGTTTGTGCGGGATGAGAAGGAGATCGATGCGGTAAGGAGATAGTGTTTTGAACGTGGACTTTGGTCGAGGGCGCGGCTCGAAGAAATGGCGCCTCCGGACTGCGTGGTGGAATTGGTGGCGTTCTGCTGGAAAGCTGCCAGGGGCTCTCGCGCAATCTGTTGTCGAAGAGTGGCGAGTGTGAGGGTGCCGTTGTCGTTCTGCGATTCTACCCTCCAAGAGCCTTTCTCCCATGCCAATGCATTGTTGGCAACATTTATGTAGCCTACACTAAGTTCTCTCGGCAGTAGAAGCGAACCAGTCCAGTTCTGCTGCGGAGTCGGAAAGTCCAGCGTGCCATAGAAGTCGCCTGTCAGCCAAAGGTAGGTGATGAAACGGTCTGGGGCACCGCTGTTTTGACTGGCTTGCGAAGACGATGGTAGATGTTTTCCAGCTGCTGCATAGGCAGAACGCCCTGCATCTAGCCTGCCTGCCATAGAAGGCTGGAACTGCAGCTTCCCGTCGACAATTTTATGCGTTCCCGAGGCCCAAAGCATCTCCCTGTTGTCGGATACTTGCGGAACTATTGGTGTATATGACCACTCAGCACCCAACGTGACGAACGTCTCGCCTTCTGCATTATAGCCATTGGAATCTAGAGCGAACACGTTCCCGACTTCGAAGTTGAAGCCCCATCGTCCGGCCCAACCAGCCTCAGTCCATGTCGAGTTTGCTTCCTCGCTCCACCATTGGCCAAGGAACTCCCAAGTCTCGAATTGCGGATCTTGCTCGTATTGTCTGTAGAGAAACAAGCTTGGGCCTTCGCCGTGGATCCCTCCAGAGATGATGGTGTACCAGGTACCGTTACTGCTCTCGAGCAACCGATCAAAGCTGGAGCTTTGGAAGACGAATGGATCGCGGAATCCTGTTACGTTATATGCGAATGGCGGGCTTGGGATCACCGGTCCGTGCTCCAGCTTGGTAAAATTATGTCCACCATCTGTTGCAACGGCGAGAGATTGTGTTTCGCTCCCTTTGGTGTACCGAATAGTCCATTGAATAGGGAGGTAGTTTACGCTCGTGTACAGCAGCGTTGGCGTTCCGTTGATACCTCTTTCGATGACGCTTCCATCAAACACGGCAACATGGTCATTGATCCCCCCTGCATGGATAAAGGGCTCCGAGTTGGGGTTGAGGTCAGTATATGTGACCAGGTCGGAGGTGGTTGCTCCTGAGGCACCCTCGTGTAGGTAACCAACGTGGAAGAGACCCGTGGAAGGATCTGTGTAGTGCATACATGGGTCACCGATTTGACCATACGCTGGTAGTACATGAGCTCGAGGCCTCCATGTATCAAATAGCGATACGTTCGCCAAGGTCGTTAGATTGGGTGGTGCAGCATTGTAGTCGGGTGAACCGTTCTGGCGAGGGAGGAGGGGATTGGCAGCCAGAGCTGCTGCTGTCGGCAATCCCGTGAGTTTCATGATGGAAAACTGAAATGAGATTACACGCCAACTTCGATCATGTGTCAATATTTATGTCCTGTCCGACCCCGCGTCTCCGCCCGCAATGTCCATGCTCCCAAGACGGTTCGGGGGGATTTTCGGGCACCTGGCACGGGCGAGTGATATCATGGTGTCCAAAGGCGGCAGACTACCGGGATGTACGCTTGCAGCCATGATGCTAAGATCAAAATGTATTCGCGGTGTGGATTGCGTCGGAAGCTTGACTCGTGAAGGCCTGGGATGAGAGTACTCGGATGCGCTAGTTAGTAAGCGAAATCTTGGCGCTAACGCTCCTGCCGAATTTCGTCGACGCGCTTGAAGAGGGAGCTTGCCGCTGTCGCAAACACGACCCCACTACCCTGCCGTCTCTATAACAGCTTCTCCACCCCGACCGATTTTCCGTATACCTCCTCTTACTACATCCCTCCGTCAAGCCACCCGCCGCCACCATGAGGCTCACTACAGACCTGATCAACAACTCCCTCTCCTTCATCAATTGTCTCACGGAGCGTGAACTCGATCTACGAGGTGCGTATGGAAAGAACAGATGCTGCACTTGAAGAGCTGAATTGATATCAATATGTGTAAACCACAGGCCACAAGATCTCCGCCATCGAGAACATGGGAGCGGCACGAGACAACGACGCGATCGACCTGACCGACAACGACATTGCGCAGCTGGGCAACTTCCCGTTGCAACCCCGCCTGCGCACACTCTTCCTCGCTCAGAACCGCATCTCTAACATCCAGGCCAATCTGAGCTCGAGCATCCCGAACCTCACCACACTAGTTCTCACCAAGAATAGGATCACTGAGTTGGCCGAGTTGGACCCTCTGGGCGGCTTCAAGAAGCTCGTGTACCTCACCTTGAAGGACAACCCCGTCGCAAGCAAAGAGGTACGTGTAACTGAATCGTTGACTCACGACGAGCGCCTAATGTTGGCAAGGACGTGTAAACGCGGCATGGCGTGGTGCTTTCCTGCAACATGCAGATGCGCCCAAATTCTATGATTTACACAGTCATTAACGAACATGTAGAACTACCGCTTGTGGATCATCTGGCTCTGCCCCTCCGTACGCTATCTTGACTTCGTCAAGGTTCGCGATGAAGAACGACGCAAAGCCGTGGAGCTGTTCGGAACAGCCGAGGAACCCTCCGAGCTAGCGAGTAAGATCAAAGGACAGAAGTCCAAAGGCTTTGTTGTGCCAAATTTTGCCAATGGCGCTGATACTCCGACAAGAGAACGTATCTGGACAGATGAAGAGAAAAACAGGATGAGGGCTGCGATCAGGAACGCGAGCACCTTGGCAGAAATGGCGCGGCTGGAGAAGGATTTCTCGGAGGGGCGGATACCAGCATACGTTTTGGAGGGCGGTGATCCTATGGAGACGTAGGGGAAAGACATCTGGCGGCATCTGGTCTGTTCTTTGAAAAAATGGTGTTAAGAGAAAGTATTTCCTTGGGAGTGAAGAGGTGGTGAAGCTTGGAGAATACCCCTAAGAAGATGTTTGATGAGCCTTCGTTCAGGTGGAGGCTCCGTGAAAGCTCTGGGCACCCCCCGGGACTTATGCGAAGCCGTCTATCTGTATATCCTGCATCTTGGCCGTCAAGATTCGTGGCAAATGCAAGAAAGCATTTTGAGCCACACGTTTAATCTGGCGCTGATGTTTCAGCGCTTTAAATACTAGCCGTCAGCATAAAAGAAATATGAGGCATATCTTTTCTCTTTCTTGGTTCTTTGAAGATACTAGTGGCGATGAGAGGAAGTCACGATGCACGAACACGCACTATTGCATTTGCCCGTCAACGTTCCGCCGTAGCTATTACCTTACCATGGAACGCCTCATTTTCAGTCTACGCTCAAATGCCTCTCCTCCCGCTTGATCGTATTGTTGACATGATCCTGTCGCTGAATGCCCGCTTACAAGCTTACACCAATTCCAGGCTGGACACAATCGCTGAAATTGTCGCGTTAGAGTTGGAGATGTCCATATTTGTAAGCAGTGATATGTTCGATGTACGACTCGTTACGACTAGCGACTCTAAGTATGTTACTGGTGAGTGATATACCGTTGATGCTTGTCTGCGCTGGCCGCTGGCGGCTGACAGCGGTCAGGCCCAGTAGTATGGTGGGCGAGGCTTTTAAATAGTTAGACTGCACTACACGACCTGTATTAGGATGGTCTCAAGAGGCTCATCGAGTGTGCCATTAACAATGTGGTCCAGGCTCCTATCAGCTTTCGAATCAGATTGTCAAGAAGTTGTACACCATCTGGATTTGGTTTTTTGTATAAAAATTCAGAGTAGGCCTGAGTACAAAAAGTAGTAAAAAAAACAGATGATTCCCCTGGGAATCGACATAAAAGAGTCGTGGTAAAAAGATCAGAGCAAAAAATTCGGCTGGAATAGGAGTTGTACTCCATTTCATGCATCTCAAGCCAATACGGGGTTGCTATGCACCTCTGACCTTTCCACCCAAATTTGTGTTACTAAACGCCACGGTGGCATATGAGGATGCCCTGGTAGAGTACGACTACTATCTTATGCACGTTGTTAGTTAAATTTATGCTAACATCGTTATCAAAGGGCCATGAATATTACCCATTCTGCGTCTCTACCATCTTGCAGTCTTAGCCTCAGGCTGTTCAACTGATTAATATAATCTTTTTAATGTGAACACTCCCACGTTGACGGCAGCCAATTTTACTGAAGCATAAGGCTATGTTCTCTTCCTAGTTTTGACCGAAGGCATTGTGGCAGTGTAAAGATATACACGCGCAATCAATCGGTTTTCCTATTCGTCACCCATTTAAGCGAAGCTGCTGCATTCGATAATATATAAAGTCTGACAGCCTTGCTTGCCATGCCGGCAACTTTTACCCCGCCTACCGGTCAGCGCAATCTCAGCCTTGTGACGCAGCACTCAACAATCTGCCGTCGAGATTCTTCACTGTCATTATCGATCTTGTCGGCTGAATAACTCTCCCTGGCCGATCGGCAATCATGTTGTTGAAGAAATTCGAGAAATTAAGACTACTTCCCCGTTTACATCCAACTAAGAAAAACGTCACCATGTTGGATTCAGACAAAAAGCTTTTATCTCGAAATTCCCACGGCTTGCCTGTCTCTACGTTTTGCGAGACTTGTAAAGAAATGTTTCAGAGTGTTGTAATGTCTCGAGATTATCGTTCATTCTCTCCGAACATTGATACGATACGGAAGGGTGCGGACATCAAATGCCCTTTGTGCTTGATTGTAATGGGGAACATTTCGAAACTAGAGTCACAAGAAGCAAAATCAAACGATTCTCGAAACAATGAGATTGAAATCTTGTTTGGCCCCGTAAAAACACCAAGTACGATTTCGTTCAATTTTATCGCTCGGAGTGCTAGACACCAAGTAAGTGTTTATCTGAGGTTAGAAGCGCTTCCCGAACTCAGGTTGCGGGCCGCACGAGTTATGACAAGTTATGAGTACTCAACAACTACGAATGCTGAATCAGTTGCCGAACTCATTAATCATTGGCTTCTCGAATGTACTGCCCATCACAATCTATTGAAGTGCGCTTCACACATATCCGTATATCGACCTCCTAGACTTCTCGAAGTCCGAAAAGACGCTTTTCGCGTGGTCATTCCGAGCGAGTCTGGGCTGGATGGCTCGTACGCAACACTAAGCCACTGCTGGGGAAATGCGCCTGATTTCCTCAAACTTACCTCGTCTAATATCGAAGAATTGCGACAATGGAACCCAGTTAGACGTCTTGCACAAACCTTCCAAGATGCTATACTCCTTTGCAGTCGCATCAGGATAAAATACCTTTGGATCGATTGCCTCTGCATAATTCAAGAAGGAGAGGGTGGTGCCGAAGATTGGTCACTCCATGTGACAGAAATGCGTACCATCTACTCGAATGGAGTCCTCAACATAGCAGCAAGTCGTGCAGCCAACTCGGATGAGGGCATGTACACGTTACGGGATCCTGACTTCTTGAAACCTGCAATCATAGATGGTACCGACATTTCCGGTCTCTCAAATGAGCTATATTTGTTGGTTCGTGAAGATCTGTACGAGCCTGGCTGGAGCTCTCCCCCTTTGAATGAACGAGGCTGGGTATACCAAGAGCGATTGCTATCCCCTCGTGTTGTTCACTTTGAAAACGACCAGGTTTTTTGGGAATGTTGCACCAAAACAATGTGTGAAACATATCCAACCGGTCTCGAGGACCTCAGGATGATTTCCTATCGTGGATACCATATTCCTCCCTTTGAGCTGCCGAGAAATAAAGCTCCTAGAGATATCGACTACCATTGGGATATTTATAGGGACCTCGTGGCACATTATTGTGTTCGTCAACTTACATTCCCAAATAAAGGTGCGTTGTGGTCACTCTCGTAGTCGTTGTTAACAAAGAGCTGCGTTGACTGCATGGCAGATAAGCTCGCCGCTTTCGAAGGCATCGCTCAACACATGTCTCGCGTGTTAAACGATGAGTACATTGCTGGAATGTTTCGAAGCCATCTCCCGATTGCTCTCTTTTGGAAACTCGAAGATGAGTATACGGTTAAAGACACGACTCAGTCGGATGACTCTCCGTATGTAGATGCCTTGAATTCTGTCAGTGAATATCGTGTCCCGTCGTGGAGTTGGGCAAAACTAGACATACTAAAACTGCATGCGGAAATTGTAGTTTCACCCCGGTATTCCATTTATGGTCTCATAACACCTGACTGTCTTTCGAAATCTTGTGTCACCATACAAGAAGTGAAATCAACGCCCGTCGACTCAAATAATCCATTTCGGAACCTGAAGCGCGCCCATATCATTCTGGAGGGTCGATTGCTGCCTTGGGTTACAGCGCACGAAATGTCTAGTAATTTAGAAAGTAAATTTGATGGTAGGAAAGAAGCTGGGATCGAGAGGAAGGAACTTGACCTTCTTCTGCTTTTTGCAGAGTTCCAATATCACGATATGGAAAGGCAGGAATACTGTTACAGGGTATGTTTCCTCATTCTGCATGGGCAGAACACAGAAGACCAAAGATCTTATTACAGAGTTGGAACGGCAACTTGGGACCGGGTAGCACCTTTACCTAAGAAAGTCAAGAATCGCAGAAAGGGACCCCGATTAATGATCGATAAGGTATTTGAAGCCGATGAGCCCTGGCGCGATCAACTCTCAAAAATCGTAAAAAGACGTTTGTGCCTGATTTGAAATCATTGATTCTGTGGTTTTATGGAATGAGAGAAAAAGCGTCTGCTTTCGGGAAGATTTTAGATGCGATATGTAAATTAGAGTCAATTCATCCATAGTCCTTCTCATAACGATTTGAAGACAACCTTATGTAGGACCGTGCTAGGCATTGTAGTAAAAGCACTAAGATTGGCATGGGTGACTCGAATCAGGCACACAAATAAGGTTATTGGCATATTTGCAATATATTCTATCTGAAGTCAGGCCATCTATAAGGAGATGGAAGCATAAAAAATTAGACTTTAGGTAAACTCTAGTTATTATATGAAAGATTCGACAGACACATCATCATTAATCAGCATGATTCTCAGTCTATTTATCATACCCACTGTTCCTTAGAGCAGATGCGCGAGTCTGATGATGGGGCTTCTCGTACACAATGCCGTGATAGGCGCACAGCCTCATTCTCAAGGAAATTGATCATGATACTAAGAAACTTCATTGGATGTTCATGTCCACAGATTCTGGACTCTGAGAGGTTGCGATCTTCAGGTATATGTACAATTTATGTATAGTGTATTTTAGTGATGCACACCGATGAATTTTCACTTTTCTCCCCAAAACCTACGCCAAATCACATGTCCCAATTCCTCATATAAACTTTTATTGATTTCAGATGAGGTACGCCTCGAAGCATGTTACAAATGAGCTCGCGTCCGTATGGTAGGACGATTACTCAAAGTTTAGATGTTGCGTGGTTCTCGAGAGAAGGAGCATGCACTGCGCCTCAGGAATACGTCTTCTCAGTGCAATCTCAGTCAGACTTCAGCTTGGCTCGATCGATGATTCTCAAACTTCTAGATTGATCTCTCATGCAGTCTTGATATTGCTGGCGTACTCCAGCTTACAATATTATATCAAATTTAGAAGATTACACGACGACAATGACTTCCGTAGTGCACGACAAGTCGTTATTGGTGTTCGTATGCTGTGTCCCGCAACGAAAATACGCTTTCGATAAGCTCTTACAAGAACATGTCCCCTGCATTTTCGATGAGTCTAGCCTCGCGTGCCGCAACCTTACCTGCTAAGCCTCAGACTCTGCACATATTCTCACATCCTCCCGCGAGTCATATCTCAAGTAAGACCCAGTATCAACAAGCATAAACGACTCGTATCTCACAGAGTCCCCAGAGCCACGTCCTTGCAACCGGAAACCTACGCCCTTTTGGGAGCGCGTGCCCGTCTGCACGACCATTATCTCTGCATCGCCGAAGCTGACACCCCAAGACCCGGGTCCTATCATGCAAACCGTTCTCTCATCTGCAGCTTACGTTCGCAGTGGGCCTTCGGCCCGTCTTCCTCACTGGATCGGTCCGCGAGCAAGGATACGTGTGAACGCCATGGTACGCAGGTCTTGCAGCCTAATTCGACATGGTATACTGTACTTTTGATCCTTCGGTGCGAGACACGCGAGCATCCCATTTGTGAAGTAAGTTTGAGCCCATGGATGCAAAGCGTGAGAGGCAGATTGCGCGTATCGTCGTGCTGAGGTTCTCGACGTCGCACCATGCTCAAACCTCAGCCCATAGCACAGCCTAACCAGCAGCTCAAACGCCTCCTCGTGGCCTCCCCACCCATCTAACACAAACATCCATTTCCCCATCCGTGCGCGAAGACCCTCCACAGACGCACCCAACTAACCTACCTTACCCAAACCCAGTCCCGAACCGACATCACTCCAATCCGATCCAACTCATTCACCCGTCCGCCCGCTCACAAACAAAACTCGCCATACACCCACATGATTGGCCTCACGGCTATATTTACACCCCTTATTCGAGCGAATCAAACCCGTTGGACCCGGACCACACGTGCAGGGGGCAAAGCAACCGACGAGCGACCGCATCTGCGACCAGCCTCGCCATGCATGCCATGCCATGCCATGCCATGCGGCCGCCAAATTAATCTACCACCGGAGTCCGAACACGCTCACTCATCGCACATCCTCGGCACCACACACACATACACGCTGACTACATACATTCTGCAGTCCCCCCTACACACGTCGCGTGCATACGTTCTGATGCGCAGATACGGCGCGGACATGCATGTTTGGATTTCCAATAGCGCACCTGGGTAAGCGGGGCAAATGGGATACATGCAAGAGGTATCGAGGAGAATACGGGATCCAGTATCGTGGTGTCGGAGTCGAGGCGGCATCGTCGGGTGTGGATACGATGGTTAGGTGTTTCCGGATTAGGGAGGAGGGGTGAGGGGTAGGCGGATGGTGTACTGTACTGTATGTACCGTGGAGAGGTGTATGTGTAGGGATAGCTGGAAATAGTACACGCTGATTAGAAGGGAGCCTCGGTACTAGGTATGTACGATGCTACGATGCGTGCGTGCGTGGAAGGCTACGCATGTGGTGCCGCCTCCACAGATAGGTACCCAACCAAGAAGCGGAGTACGGCGCGACCGAGATCCGCAGGATGCTCGTGGATGGATTCTTCTCTTACCTTACCTTCTACGCCCAGCCTGTTCCCAGAGGCGGAATAGATAGCGAGAGACGTGAGAGGGCCCGGGTCGACCCGTACACACTGCGCTGCGCGAGCCGTATATTCCAGACCTACCGTCCGTCTGCGCTGGTCCCACCACTCTTCTTCTGCGCTCCCGCACATGCACAGAGAATGGCGCCACACACATCCGACCCGTCCGCACGCGACGCACCATCCAAACAGGCAGCTGAGCGGCGATCGCAGAACCGGAGTCCTCCCGTCTCTCCACCCACGCAGGCTCAAACCGCGCCTCACACGGGCAGCGAGCTCGTGGAAGTGGGGCGTCGATCGCAGGCACACCACGCGAGGTGGTGGAGAACCAGCGACGTAGCCTAGCGCGAGGCAAATCAAGGAGTGCGGCACATCGTGCGACGAGGTGCAAAGTCAAAGGCGGGAGTGGGATCTTCGCTCGTCCGTACGCACGGTATGCAGTTTCTGTCGCAATGGCTGAGCCTGGATCACACTGCACCGTAAGCAGACGAAAACACAGGCGAACGCCACGCACATCGAGCACTTCACGAAAAGCCGCCATGCAAAGCGCCTCGAAAAAAAAAAACAATCAATTACGTCCATAAGTTAAACATGATGATGATATGATGATGATGCGGTAAGTAGCGATCTAAATAGAAAAAGGTAAAGAAAGAAAGAAAGAAAGAAAGAAAGAAAAGAAAAGAAACGTTTTAAAATAAAAAAAAAAAAAAGCGAATAAATATAAGAATGAGAATAAAAAAGGTAGTCAGTAAAGGGGAGAAAAATAAATGAACAGGAAAAGCGTCTTTTTCCTTTCCGTTCCGTGCCCTTCCAATCGCTTGCTTGCAGATGCCCTCCTTCGCGTGCGTCCAGCCTCCCTTCCTCACTGTCGTGTCTGCGCCCCGTGACGTTAGGAAATAATAGAGAGAAAAAGAACAATTTACCGCGATGCCGGAGGAAAAAAGGGAAATGAGTCTAAAGGCGCACAGGCGCTGATGCACTGTGTGCCCGTACGCGTACGTTAGGAGAAAAGTAGTCCGGACGATAGGTTCCGGGGTGAGAGCAGAGCAGAGCATCGTGGGACCCGTATGGCAGCAAGTGAAAGATCCATGGCAACACCGGTGGCCCCCAAACGCTGCGAACCCAAAGAGCAGAGTAGAGTAGAGTAGGGTAACATGTATATGTGTGTGTGTGCGGAGAAGAGTAAGTAGGTAGGTAGGTAGAAGGGCGGCCGAACGTGGCAGGCCAACCAACCGAGTTAAAAAGCAGCAGTACGTGCTAAGGTATCAAAGATTTGTCTTCTTTTCTTTTGTTTCTTTTTGCTTTCCTCTTGGGCCCCGGAACGACGTGGTACGTCGCGGGCAAGCAGCAGCGGCGCCGTAGGAGGCGTCAGGTATCTTTCGTTCTTCTTCCTCAATCCAGTCCACTCCGTGCTCCGAGACAACCGCATGTCCTCTACATGACGACGCACCCGCAGCAGCCCTTCTTCTCCTCGCCTCCGTCTTCCACGCCTATCTTGGACATGCCGTTTTGCTGGCCGCCTGATTGCGCGCCCGTGTACGATGACATTTCCTTGTTGTATCTGCGGATTTCCCTGACGATGTCGTAGAAGGCGTTGTCGACGTTGATCCGGGACTTGGCTGATGTCTCGATGAACTTGCAGCCGAATTGCCGCGCGAGATTCTGGCCCTCTGCAGTCGAGTCAGCGTGAGCGCCCAAAGGGATGCGACGGTGAGACATGACTCGGATGGATACGCACCTTGTGTTGACACCTGCCGCTCGCCGTCGAGATCGCACTTGTTGCCGACCACAATCATGGGGAAGTAGTCCTTGTCCTTGACCCGGAGAATCTGCTGCTGGAACGTCATGATCTCCTCGAACGACTGGCGGTCGGTTATCGAGTAGACGAGCAGGAAGCCCTCGCCGGTCCGCATGTACTGCTCGCGCATCGCCGAGTACTCCTCCTGGCCGGCTGTGTCGAGCACGTCGAGCAGAGCGACCTCATCGTCGATGACGCACTGCTTGCGGTACGAGTCTGGGAAGGTCAGCAAGATTGGGCGTGGGCAGGGGGGGATGGCGACTCACCCTCGATGGTTGGATCGTACTCGTCGACGAAGTGGGACTGGATGAGCTGGATGGTCAAGCACGACTTTCCCACGCCTCCGCCGCCGACAACCACGAGCTTGTACTCTCGGAGAAACTGGCGCGGTCAGCGGGGATGCGAAGAGGGGGAGGCAGGCGAGGGGGAGCGCACCTTTGATGCCATTGTGGGGGTCGTCTGATAGCCGCGCTCGGTGGGCAGCTGGGTCGCAGGAGAGGGTGAAGGAGGCGGGAACGGAGGGAGCTGCGGCGGTCCAAGGGAGGCAGCGGCGGGACGGCAGCGACGGCGAGGGCAGGGCTGGGGCAGGGCGTGAGCAGCAATTGGGGCCTCTTCTGGGACGCGGGCGGGGGCGGTTCTTTGAGGTCGCGGTGTATGGAGAGACGGGAGGTCGACCTGGTGCTCCGGCAGCAAAAACGACAGTCTGCTAGCTCGTCTGGGGCCCTGCGCGCTGCCGCCGCCTGATTCGTAGCCACGCCGGCGCGGATGGCAGGCTGGCACCAGCTCCCACCAGCGCCCGCGCGAACAGAGCCCGTCCCCACGAATGGCCGCCCGGGCACACTGCGCGCCCGCACGCGTGCAGCGCGTCCCGGCAGCGGTTAAAGCGGCGCCTGCAGCGCTCCACCCCGTCGACGCCGGCCGCCTCGCCCATCACCTGACGCGCCCTCTCATGCGGCCCCAGGCCGTTTCCACCAGCGCGGCTCCAGCCTCAAGCGAGCCACTTTCTTTCTGCTCACCAACAAAGCCTCCGTCGCCCGCCGCCCTGCAGATCGCCCGCCGCTGGCCTTCCGCGCGTCTTCGAGAAGCCTGCCTAGCAGCCCGCCCGCCGTCTACTGTCCGCTTTAATTTCGCGAGTCATCCTCTCATTGCCCATATCCATATCTCTCCCGAGCGAGCCCCCCCTCTCGGTATTCATCTATTGACAATATTTACACCCACACCCAGCCCTACGCCACCTCGGTCTTCTTGGGGTCTGCCTCCTCTGCGTCGTCCTCCCCTTCCACCGCCACCCGGTGCCCCTGAACCGCCTGCTCTACCTCTGCCACAAGCGACTCCATGAACCCAACATCGCGGCCCACAAGCGTCACCGTGTTGTTCTCCTTGCCCCACCGCGGGTAGCTGCCCACCTTGACGCCCTTGGGTTCCGCCCGCGCTGCCAGCTGCGTCAGGTACTCGGCCACGGCACTCTCTGGCAGCGGCGTAGAGATCAATATCCGCAGCACGCCCTTGCCCTCGGGATCCGTTAGCCGGGGCAACAGGCGGGGCTTGAGTCCAACCAGCATCTTCTCGAACAGTCGCGGTACGCCCGGCAGTATGTGGACGTTGCCGTTGATGCACGCAACCGGCACCCATAGATCGTCGCTGATGAAGATGACCTGATCCTCGTCTGGTATCGAATCGTTGTATGGCAGGATAATCATGCGCTTCTTGGCGGTGAGCGCAGCAGACGGTGTGTTCCAGTCGAAGTTGGGCTGCGAAGGGTGCGGCTTGGAGAGACGCTTCATGCGCTCGAAGGCTACATCGTGCTGCTTTAGCGGTAGGTCGAATGCTTTTGCTATCGACTGGTACGTGATGTCGTCGTGTCTGAGACCCACAGTCAGCTCGTGATGAGACAAGAGAGGTGCATAAAAAGCAGTGCGTACGTAGGTCCAATGCCGCCAGACGTGACCACGAAGTCGTAATTCGTGGACATGCGCCGGACCGCCTCCACAATCTCGCTCTCATCGTCGGCGATGACCTCTATCCTTCTCAGGTTGATTCCGAGCGAAAAGCAAAACTTGGCCAAGTACGCCTGCGGTTATATTAGCTGGTGCGTGCCGTGTCCGTGGGCGCTCGTACCGAGTTCGTATCTACCGTCTTCGACGCGTTAGCACATGCTTGATGCGAGATTGTATGCAGCGTACCTTGCCTCCCAGCACCTCGTCTCCAATGATGAGACAGGCAGCCGTGTGAATCAGCCCTTTGGACTGGGTGCCGGCCATGATCGATGACGTATGGGGAGCCGCCTGCAAAGACGCGGCTGAACGGTGTGCGAAATTGGGCAGCGGTCGCGAGAGGTGTCTGGCTACCTGGCTCAATCTACCAAACATAGAGACCTAGCCCAGGGGAAACGCGCGGTGGTGGTGGTGGAAGCTGAGTAGCTAGTTGCATGGAAGGAACGACCGCCTCGTCAGGGAACCCGCGACCCGCGTAGCGTGGTTCACGCAATGCCCCGCACCACTCCAATCCCATCTCGCGGAGCCTCGCTCCCTCCCGCTCAGCCCTAGATATCCCACGACCGACTCGCGAAACGCTCATACAAACTCTATCCCGAGCACATTTCCGAAGATACGCGGCTATGGCACGTTTCGAAGCGTCTGGCGGATGTTCCATGCAGCGCTAACACCAAAGCAGTCGTCCGAATCCAGACTCTACACCTTCTCCGACGAGACGAAGCAGAAGCTGCGCAAGTTTCGCCTGGGAACCTCGCGCGCCAAAGATCCCCAGGCTGTTCTCTGTACGCCGGCCTCAACTCTCCCGCGCTGTTGCTGTTGTAGCAGGTGCCACCGAACCATGGCCCGCACACTGCTGCTCCATACATGATAACGAGGCTGACGCCTGTGCGCGCCAGACGAGATCGACAAGAAGACGTTAGAGATACGGCCCGTAGACGGAGAGGTCTACTCAAACATACAGGAGCTCGCCGACGAGCTGCCGGACCATGCCCCGCGCTTCGTCCTGCTCAGCTACCCGCTGACCCTCGTATGTCGTCCGCCCCAGACATCGCCGTGCATGCGCTGAGAACCTTCTAGGACTCGGGAAGACTGTCGGTGCCCTACGTCATGCTGTACTACCTACCAGTCACTTGCAACAATGAGGTGAAGATGCTCTACGCAGGCGCAAAAGAACTGATGCGGAACACGGCCGAGGTCAACAGGATAATTGAGATCGACAGCGCAGATGACCTGGAAGACATCGAGGAGAAATTGAAAGGCGACTCATAGTGCGCTACCACAATTCGCGCGGACACGGTTGTTGACGCGATATGATAAGAGAGAAAGGGGCACCGCCTAGTGCCGTGGTTCGCCGGCCTTCCGCTGGACAGGGAAACCGATCCACCACCAGCCCAGTCGGAAAGTAGCTGCCAAGCATGCTCTAGCGTCGGTACGACATCAAACGTACGATTAGTCCACCGCTGGGAAATTCACCTGTCCCGAGCAGCGAACATGTTCAGCAAAGCGTTCATCGTGTCTTCTCTTGCTACGCTAACTTCGGCCCAACGGTCTGCTTTACGTTAGGACCATTACGTTTCATCCCACTGTACTGACCCCCACACTTCGAAAACGTGTTTTCTTTTCTTTTTGCGAGGCTTCGCGATGCTTGCTCGACGATGATCGACGACAGGCATGGTCGAAAAGCATGGATCTCGCTCATAACCGATATCCGAGCGTTCGCTGACCTCTGTAATCCATCCAATCGACAGTCTGATCCATCACGCGTGTTTTCAGTGCGTAATTTGCCTTCCCTGTCCACCGGGTCGCTGCTATACGCCGCCTTGTGTATTTTGCAAATGGTGCACTAAGACAGTGTCCGAGACCATACCTATATTGTTCTAACGCCATGACACACTACATCGGGAGCAGTACCTCACGTTTGCCCCAAGCGGCTGGGCGACAATGTGCCATAAGTCTTCGCGAGACACGCGTGAACTGGAGAGAATAGGTGGGTGAACAGAAACGACAAATAAGCTCAACAATCCATTACCCTGTGCAACATGATTGCCGGACAACGTCGATACGGGAACATGTTAACATTATTAACATGCATCACCAGAGAATCCTATTCTTCTGGTTCTATCACGCACTTTACACTGTGTACTAACAATTCTACAATTTTGTTGCGTTCTTGCAAACCTGTGATTTCACCGACCACAGGATTTATCTCATATAAACACACATATAAACTCCATTATGTTGCTCAGCACAACTATCGCAGTTGTTAACAGAGAGTTCAACTCAAATCAGCACACGCTTCCTACACCTACGTAGTAGAGTCGGCTCGCAATGGCTCACATCATAGGAGTCTTTAAATATGTTCAAGGCGCCGTCGATCATGCCAGAGGGTTTATGGGCTGCACTTGTGAAGAGCGCCGGAAGCAGACATTTGAGCATCGACTACGAAAGCTCCGAGCACGTGACCGTGCTAAGGCTCGAAGGCGTCGAGACCGTAAATGGGAAGCCATCACTCCTAAAATTCCCGCAATCACTGAATTTGGCCAATGGCTCGCAGGAGTGCGGAGGCCGCTACGACCCGAGGCTGTTATATACGAAACCTATTGGGGGCGAATCACACATTATTGGCATGAAGCTTTCAAAGATGACCCGGCTATGCAGGCGCTTCTTGCAGAGGACGCATATGTCGATAGTGGTGTAGGATGCTTTGCTCGAAAGTTTCAGCAATCGCCGAACGCTTTAGAACCGTATATCCACCACATATTCCGGTACGAAAACTTTCGGAATACCCCTCTGGGTGCGAAACTCCCAGAAGCACGAATCCACCAAGCTTGGTCAGCAATGCAGCCCGCACTGGTCTTAGCAACAAAGTTTTTACTTGCCCCTGAATTACGGGGTTTTTGGATACATCTCATGTATGGCGTGCCTGCGTTAGACATTGTTACCAAAAAGACCTTCCTCTTGCACTCTGACAAGGAGAATGACCTAGAGACAGCATTTGCAGACTTCACTGCCTTCATTGAGAAATTAGCAAACCACGTATCTTTTCACTGGCAGCCTACCGAAAACCTTTTGGGAGACATGAAGTTGGGCATGTGTTCTCCATCGTTCTGGGTGGTTCTGCGACAATTCACCGACGTCTCAAAACTTGCTCATATCAGCGAACCCACCGATGGATACTACAGTTTTATCGGTATCAGTACCAAATTTTTGTTCCATCTGCTCAGTCAGGATTCAGTCACACGAATCTCTCAAGCTAAAGATATTCACCTCCAGTTCCTCCTTGCAAAAATTCTAGTTCATGAGGTTGCACACGCTGCGTACTACATGCGTGGGCTGCCCCATGTGGTGTGTCCTGGAGTATTCTGTAGGGAAAAAGAATTTCTTATTTTCGACACTGACATTTCGTTAGGTGAAGCAGGGTTTAGCTGGGAAAACCAGACGTTTGGGGACGCAATTGTGGAATGCGACCTAGACATACGAGATGTCGGTTTTATGAGAGCATGCTCATGGAACTCAAGGGCACTTGGGTCACCGTGGATCGGGACCATGGTACCCACCGAGTGGTTAGAGAAGTTGTTCTTCAAATCGACCTGGACAAATATCACCGGAGTCATGAAGGAGCTGCCAAAATTGGTAGGTATACCAGAAGCCTTCTGCGCCGAGCGGTTCATTAGCGCTGAGCGAAGCTTCGAGTGTGTCGTGTACTACAACGGCTGGGCAGACGGTCCACGTCACGAGTTCCTGAACGACGTAGAGGGTCCTGTCAAGATGGATGTCAACGAATGGTGGAGGATCGTGCGGGAGCGCGACTTTCGCAAGGCCGTGGAGTCGGGTTTGTTCGTCGCGTGTCAAATCCGGGATGAGAGGAATGAAGTCTTTGGAGTAGGCTTGCAACCAGCTCCGGGGAACCATCAACCTCCACATGACGACGGAAAAAAGAATGAAGATGATGGGCCCAACAATGGTACACAATAGCAAGCAAGGAAGCTTCTAACGGATCTCGACATGGGTGGGGACTGGATATTGAGGGTATGTATTAGGGGGCTTGGGTGAGATGGAGTTGCAGTGTATGTGAGTTTTCTTGTCTCGGTCTTCTTCTTTTCATTCTCTCTTTTTCTACTCTCTTCCTACACACACTCTCTCTACATCCAGTAATAGCACAATCGACACACACTAATATACCAAGCACCAACACAACGTTCTTCAAACTCACACCGGTCTCATAACATCCAATTTAATCATCCACACGCCCTGGCGCACAACCTCCACTTCTTCCCGCGCTAGGCTCAGGGAACTAATCTTACGGCATTCATCTACTCGCCAATCGAGTCTTACACTGTGCATCCCCGTAGTCCATGGATAGAATGATATCAATTCCTCGCTGGATATTCAAGGTTTCGTGTATTAAACATGGTAATAGTACGTTTTCTTCTGATAATGGAAAGTATGTTTGATTTTTATAGATGGGGTTGTGGGTTTGATGGGCGTTGTGTGTGGTATGGTGTACTCGGTCTTTTCGTGGAAAGGGGACAAGGGGGGATGGGCTGTTCTGCGTGCATGTTAGTTGTATGAATTCGTAAGTGCGAGGGAGTGATTATAGAGGGTGGTGTCGTGGTTGCTGTGTCGTGGCGCTAGGTGTGCGCCGGGGGCAGTTTGTTGGGTGTGTGGAGTGTATGATGGGAAGGTGTAGGAGTTTAGGGTAGAAGAAAGGGCGCTGATAGTGGAGAGATGGAGTGGTGTTTCGTTGTGATGTGAGATATTCTATTGTGAGGGGTTCTGATAGGGATTAGGTGCGGTTATACGGAAGATTGAGTGAAAGCGTATATGGGGGAGTTATGGATGTAGGGATGTGTGTCCTTGGGTGGAATGTGTGTGGTGTTGGTGTGGGAAGGTAGGGGAAGGACTGGTGAGTGATGTGTGAATCGGGTGAGATTCATTATTGTATAGATGTAATTCAGGTTTCGGGTATAGGGGATGAGTATGAGAAAGTGTGTATGCATAGTGAGAGGGATAGTTAAGCTTAGTTTATTGAACTTGAATCATTGAACTTGGTTCATTAAGTTTAATGTCATCCTTAGAATCTCACAGAAAGAATAAGAAGACCCCCTATGCTTGGGTCTGATTCTGTGGCTGCATTTATAATGCCACTATTGCCTGTGTTTTGTGCAATCCTCCATTTAAAATATTCAGAAACCGACGGCAATCTTTTTCTACTCCGTAGGTACGTAGGCTATGAGACCATTCTCTGCGCTTTCAGTGATAGCAGATGGACCCTTTCCGGAACTGCTACTCTCACTGCCCAACTTCCATAGACCAGTGCAAATTAAGATACCTGATTTATACACTCGCACTAAAACTCCTGAAAGTCCCAAAGATGTTCTCCAACTGTGCAGATTTCTCTAATGCTAAACAGTGTTACCGAGAATTGCTCTAATGGCTGTCAGATCAGCTTCCGCCGCATCGGCCCTGGACTTCTCCTTAGCAGTTTGAAATTTAGCTTGCGCGGTGTAGTCCTTCTCTTGTTGGAGCTGAGCGGTGAGCGTCTTTCTTCCCTCTTCGAACTCTTTGTTTCGATTTTTCTCCGATTCGACTTCTTGCTTCAATTTTGCGATTTCAATACTGAGGTCACCGTTGATAGCTTTGAATTTGGATTCCTTCGCGCAGACAGCATCGATGTCTTGTTTGATACGTTTACTGTTCGCTTCAAGCTTGTCATACAAGTCCGCAGTCTCTTCAAAAAGGCGCTTCAAGTTATGCCTGTGCTCCGAGGAACAATCTAGAGACGTAGTATTGTGCACTTCATCGTGGCCTCTCATAGCTGCGTCGGAGAGGGAGAGTACTGAGAAGATTTTAGTAGCCAGATCGTATTGAGTAAGCATTGACAACTAACTGTGGTTCTTGTCGGGACTTTCCTCAAGTCCAATGTGGGGCTCAGCAGATGAGGGTGGCCCATTGTTGTTGGTAATTGACGAAGGCAATGGGGTTCTGCCTTCATCAGCATGCTTCCTCGAAGCCGCAATATTGTCCTGAATGTGATTATCTTGAGCATTCGTGCTTTGAGAAGTTTCGGAAACATTGTTATTGTTCGCGGATTTGCGTGGAGTCGATATCGGCGGTGAGAGTGCTGGTTGCCTGCCGTAATTTGCGACCCACAAACACGCCATCTTAAAATCGCAGAGATACGTCGGGTACCCTCCAACATGATCGATGTGACCAGACGCTGCGAAATAATAGGCAACCAGCGCCTGCAATCGTCCCGCTGTGACTTTTGTGTCTTCCAAGTCTTCCAAATCTTCCAAGTCTTCCAAGTCTTCCAAATCTTCCAAATCTTCCAAATCTTCCAAGTCTTCCAAGTCTTCTAAATCTTCCAAGTCTTCCGAATCTCCTGTCTGTCCTGTATTTCCTGCGCCTCCTGGGTCTTCTGCGTCTTTTCCGTATCCTACATAGCAAAATGGATAGTGCAGATATGGAAAGGCGCCTTCCTGTTCTACGTACAGGAAAGGAGTAGATACGTGGTGTATACCGGTGATTACATCCCTGAAGAGCAGCTTGATTTGATTCGAACATACTCCACACATGAACGCGGATATCTTGTTTCTCGAAGAGACAAAATTTTCGTCTAACGAATGGCCCCATCCAAGATTCAATATTTTAACTCCATTATCCCATTCCCAGAAGGTAAGGTCGCTGACTCTTGGAAGTGTGTTGAATGCGGCAGGGAACTCACGTTTGGCCCATTCCTGTATCTCGCTAGCAGTCCAGGCATATTGTTTACCCAGCAGAGCCGAAGGATTAACCTTTTGGGGGACGTCGATTTTCATGATAGCGCTGGTCAAATTACCTCTTGTCGTAGGAACTGTTGATAGACGCTAACTGGAAATTGTGTACAATGACGAGTTTGAGACAGTACGGCTACCACGGTGAGTTTAGAGGCAAATTGTTCGTTGGAAGTGGATGCCAAAATAATGAACCTTTTGTGCTGGACTAGTTACTGTGGTCACCCCGAGAGAAATCACACGCTTAAGATCCTAGGTAAAAGTGATAATCTGGTGAACAAGACGCTAAAGGCGGTAAAGGGGGCTATCAAAACTTCGACGTGAAGAAAGCAAGAAAACACATACGAAGTGAGAGAAAGGTGATTACTAACCCTAGAAAGAAGAGAGAAACCGGACCTAACGGTAAGCATATGGCTCTTGCCATTGCGACTTCGTCTGGATTCGGTTGTCTGGGGACCGCGAAAAACCCACACTCTCCCATGATCGTTATCATTGTTCTCCCCTTCAGGTACAAATTACTATCACAGGAGCTTTAGAATGAAAGCATAGGTATGTGACATTCTCAAGCCAACAATGTGATTCGAAAGGCATGTCTATACGTCATGTATATTTGACCAGATAAGTGACGGCTATTCCACCGACAAAGTTAGGTGATATGGGGCGTTTTGGAATGTTTGTTGTTGATTATTCGACAAGACAGATGTACATCTTGCCTTTCGTTACCGTACAAACAATGCCCTAAACAACATAGGTGTAAAGGCCGCGAGACATGTGGAAGGAGTTTTTAATTGCAATATACCGAGGCACATTCGTTGTTGTTATTGTGAAGTAATACTATGTTACAAACTATCATGTGGTCGACTGACGACAGGGGTTTCGACCACTAAGCGTCGGTTTGTACGTTGTAGTGCAACTCTGTCAGCAATTTGATTGGGCGCTGTCAGCAGGGCTGGGCTTTTTCAGCTCAACTCCCACTTGCTAAGCCACACCAAACTACCTGTTGGATAGGATGCATAGATTGTAGAACCACACATTCGCCTAGGCTTTGCGCCCCCTTGGCATCAGCTGAAATGTGTGGCGGATTGTAGGGCTCAGACTTGCTTATGGTGGGGTCCAACTGAAGGCACTGAGAGCCGAACACAGGCAATAAATGAGGAAATGGGTGAGTTGTGTAGAGATATCCCACGGCTAAGGGAGGATCACATTAAAGCTGGAGTGATGGTCTACGACCGTGATGCCTATCTTCTCTACTACAAAAGGACCTGGCAGTGTCATAAGATAGGGGACACACGATTTCACACTATTCTATACCAGAGTCATGGGCTCCATGTTCTTTCTCCTTGTCCTCTCGGCCATTTTTTGGGCACCTAATACAGTCATTGCTGGTTGCTACGAAGGAGGGTTTCCTTCGCCAGCATGCGGAAACCGCGGCATGGTAAATGCATGCAAGAATGCGATTCAACGCTGGGATTATTACGGTATCTTCGAAACGAATGGCGCTGCTCTGATTGCTCGGACTGGAAAGTCGGGATCTTTCGCATGCATCGCCCAAATGAAGTGTGATTCCGGAGGAGGCTTTCACCGGTTTATAGGAAGCGATATTCGCAAGTCGTAAGTAATTTCTTAGCTCGACGCAAATGCAAGACCTGATCATGCAAGATTCGACTCGATTTTGTCCCAATGTGGTGGCTCGTGCGGAGATGGAGCCATTCCGGGCGCTTCCAACTGTTGGCTTCAGATCCTTGGATGCGAGAATTGCAGTCTGTCCGACGAAGGTTCGCCGGTCGGCCATGTCAGGTAAGTTCATTCGACTCATTCTTATCTGTGGAAGTAGTCTCGTATTCTTCGTTAGAGACAACACAATCTTCTCGAGTCATGCAAAACTATCTCGCGGCGCTTTCGAACAGCCAAACATACGCTGAACATACTCAAAGTTCTTCGTCAAAGCCGCCTGCATCAACTAAGAAAACAAGCTTGTCTCCGACAGCTCATAAACCCACGACGACGAAGCCAACGATATCATCAATGAAAAAGCTAACCGCATCGTCCACTAAGAAGCCAGCTGTATCGTCAACGAAAACACCCAGCGTATCATCTCGATCACCTACAACGACCAAAAAATCTCCAGCTGTTTCATCAACAAAGAAAACTAGTGCCACCCTAAAGCCTACCACTTCGAAAAAGGTTAGTATTAGACACGAAAGCGCCCTCTATTAAGTACCAATTATTGAATATAAGCACAGCCTGATCCACCTCATTCTACGTCGAAAAAGGTTTGTGCCTCGCCCCTGTATTGCTCACTGGAGATTTAAAAATTGCTGAGTCTCTGATTACTAGCCTAATCCGCCGTCTACAACGAAAAAGCCCAGTCAACCAAGTCCAACCCCAAAGCCGCAACCTGACCAAGAAGAGGCAGATGTTGAAGCTGCTAAAAGTGCAAATGATGCGTATCAAAAAGACCCCACGAACAGGAGCCTTACAGAGAAGCTCAAGAGTCAGATCGAGAAAGCGCTTGACAGTAAGTTGTTTAGTGACATTCGAAACGGTCAATGCGCAGTGCGTCAAATAAGAATATCTACTGATGTATTAAAGGTGTCAAAAAGGCTATGGAAGACGCAATTGATGATTCTGTGAAAAGTGCAGAGCAGGGACTACAGCAAGCTCTCAAGGCCGCACTAGCAGAAGCCGCAATTGCCACCGCAGGACCTACAGCCGCTGCTGCTGCCGCTACTGCAGCAGCTATGAAAGCTGTCTCATGTGAGTGAGATTTTAGATCATTTGATGTACTTTAACTCATGATTTGCAGCCGCAAAAGATGCAGTAAAACAAGCAAAACAGAACAAGCCAACACAAAAGCCTACGACGAAGGGCTCGACTACTACGTTTTCAAGCAGTAAATCTCGTTCTTTAACCACTTCATCTTCATCTTCGTCATCCACATGTGTTTGTCTGTCCTGTGGCGAAGCCCAACTAAACCTTGGGAACGCTTTCGAGGAGAAACGCTTCGACCCTCACAATGCCGTCTGCACTGACGCGGTCTCAAGACGTGCAAGTGGCCGTACAACAAAAATTTGCAAAGATTGGGACGTTCCAATTTACGACAGCTGGTCTAGCACAGGCGGCAATACGTACAGCTCCTTCTACGACTCCAAGTACGCTAAAACTATGAAGTCGTGCACAGATGTTGACTATGAGCTTATCAAACCGCACAAGGACGACGCAATAAACGAATATGCTACTGAACACATCTATGAGATTCAGATGGTTAAACAGTTTTTGACGTATATGTGGCTCAACGACGCTGCTATAAGCTCATGGCGTAATCGACCCGCGAATACTGGGAAGAATCAGTGCGACCTCTGGACCGGCTTGCTATGGGAGGGCGCTGATGGCCGTGAGTGGTGGGATCATAAGTTCATTTCATCGAGTCCAATAGAGAAGGTACTGGATCAGTTGTCCGGGGGCGATGCATCTTACGAAATGGTATATCTGGAACGTAAGATGAACAGCATCAAAGGTGTCATGTTTGGCGAGCGTCGGTCCTGGTCCTACAGAATGTGGCAGGTTCAGCTGGCAGCTGCAGCTAAGATGGGCGCAACCATCATGTACCTGCAGGACGATAAAGTCCAGAATGTTTACCATAACGTCTCTAGGTGCATGCACCACGTGTGGAAAGAGTTTGACATAGAGGCTGAAGAGGAACATCCCGATCCAGACTTGAAGCAGGTAAAGTTTGCAACAGGGTACTTGAAGTGGGAGCGGCAGTTCATACAGCGAATGGAGAACGAATGGAAGATCCGACCCGGAGACGAGGCAGGGGAGGCTCGAGACCAAATCCTGAACAACCACCCAAGCTTCACGGAAATAAAGGTCGCAAATAACATCCAAGCGCAGCGGCAAAGTGCAAATGGTAAGTTCAACCCAGCACAGCTGTTGTTTGCACAAGGACTACTGAAATGGTACGTGGGGCAAAGACCATAATGCTGGGTGAGTAAGGAAAACCGGTGCAGAAAACACCTGAGTAAATGGAAATATGTCGCTTGGTAGATGACAGTTTACTAGTACATACAGCAATAGGGTGCGCTATGCAATCATGGCTTAAATCTCTGCCCTCCGAGATGTTAAGTATACCTGCTCGCGCTATTCTGCCGTTGATAGTGTTTGAAGTGTACTTGGAATCGTCGCTCTATACTCTTTTAGGCAAGGTTAGGTCAGCTGACGAAAATGAAGGTTCGCCTGCAGATTAACTAAACCTCCGTACGCATCATCTCTGCTCTTCTGCGCATCAAACAAATGTTCTTTCTCAGGTGTCGAGCAGTTCTTGCACATTCGGTCGCTTCACGCGTGCCGGCTGTTCGTGCGCCTCGATGGAGCCACATCAGGCAGCTCCAAACGCGTGGCTCGCGCCAGCCATCTAGGACTCTGCCTCAGCATCCGAGTCCACCTCCGCGTCCATCCCCAAAGCAAGCTGAGCCCATTTTGGACGAAAAACGGTATATTCCGAATCCCAATGAGGAAAACCCATATTTCGAAGATGAACAGGAAATTCCTAATGTGAAGGTCCGATTTCTGGTCCCTGCGATTTGGGCGCTTGCAGTTTCCACGGGTATCTATGTCTCGCTCGCATATTATACAGCCAAGAGCGAGATAGAAGCTAGAAATCGCTACGCGTTAGGCAATTGGTTACCGGTCAGGACGCCTTCCTCATCTTATGCTTACAACAAACCTCCTACACCTACAGAAGTCGTCACCCGAGCTTGGCGCGAGGCGGACCCTATGTCAAAGCTAAGCTGGGGTCTCATCGGGGTTAATGGCGCAGTGCATCTTTCTGGAATTGTCGCTCAAAGAGCCTGGAGCCACTTATGGCATATTCCGGCAACAAACCGTAATTACACGCTCTTTACTTCGACCTTCGTTCATTCCGGTCCGATGCATTTGGGAGTCAATCTATACGCCTTGTACAATTTCCTACCGGCTGTCGGGTATTCAAGCCTATTCCGTGCGGACACGAACCACATGCTCTCCTTCTTCCTTACGACGGGTGTTGTATCTGGACTCGCTCAGCATATTGCAAGTACGATATTCAAACATGGTCGTGCCTACTCCGCGTTTATCCCCTCTGGAGGAGCTAGTGGCGCTCTCTTTGCTGTTTTTGGTGCTTTTTGTGCACAATATCCGACTCAGGGTGTTGGCATCATCTTGATACCGTATTATATCGAGGCGCAGTACTTCTTGCCCATGATCATGCTCTTTGATCTTGTTGGTATGGTTCGCGGGTTTTCGTTCGTTAGTTTCGGCCATGCAGTAGGTTTTCCAAAGTGCTATTATGATATCCTTCGCTAACTACTTCTCAGGCACATCTAAGTGGCGCTTGTATTGGTGTAGCCTATTCTTATCTGGATGGACACAGCAGGGTTTGGAGACCACTAGTGGATTCATGGAAACGACGATTGCAGAGATCAGCAGCTTAACATATCTACGGCTAGTTGTTTCTCTTGAACAGGCTTAGCACTCTAAGGCTTAGATCTCGGCTACGGACGATTTGCTTGTGTTATCGTAACAGACAGTAACGTTGTCTAGAAAGCGGGCGTACCAGCACTATTCCAGGGTTCAACAGGAGGCGTTATTGAACAGTAAGAATATCCACCATGTAACACTAGAGGAAACTAGATAAAGATTTCTTTGCATCAACTCACCAATTGAAATAGTGTGTTAAGTATTCGCCCAGCTGTCGAAAGTCCACGATGTGCGACAAACCTATGTCAAGGCGGTTACGGTTCATTGGGGAAAGGCTTGTGGAGATGGACCATTTGAGAACTTGTGTCTATATTCGATTGTTACCGGGGTATCGAAGTTGGCAAATGGTGTGCATATTCCCGTTCACCACTATCCTCCAGCTCCCTTAAGTACACCATCAGTGAGCAACACCCTCGTCCACCCAACGACACTTACCCCACCCCCTCCTGGGACAGCCTGTGCAAAATATCCCTCAACTTCCTTCCACCCTTCCAACTCGCCCTCTTCAATAAGCTCTTTGCGCTCCTCCCAGTCTCCCAATTCTCCTGCCTCGGACGCCGTCGCATCGATTCTTCGGGAAGAGTCCATCCATCAATCGAGTCTCGCGTATTCATGAGATGTTTGCTCCGGATCCAGGGCGTCGAGTCATGATACTCATCCTCGGTGAGGTCGTCAGTGAGGTCATCAGTGAGATAGTCGAAATAGTTCCGTAGTAGGACGGTGTCGTAAGGGGGACAGCGGCAGTTGTAAACGTGGTTGGGGGATTGAGTGAAACGGACACTGTGGCAGCAGGATACGTCCGGGGGTGGTAGGGAGGGCATCTTGTGGTGGGGATTGGGTATTGATGATGCATCTGGGAATGAAGTCGAACGTGCGGTGTGTTTTTGCTTGCTGCGCCAGTGGAAGTGTGCGCCTGCGCGCTGCACTGTAGCAATGCGGTGTCGCGATGTGAATGTTTCAATGAAGAGCGGTGCATGCAATTATGAAAGTCATTAGGGCTTCTAGAACATGTGTGTGTGTAGCTAGCTGCTGGAGTGGTATGTCGAAGTTTGAGTGCTTTTGAGACATTGGGCGCGCTTCTATCCCTATCCTATCTTAATGTGCAGTAAAATTTACATTATGAAGAGTACTGTTGGGGCAATTCTCGTTACTTCGCTTCCGGGATTATTGAAGCTTTAGGTGTTTTGGGACAATGACCGTTGGGATTGGAAAATGTGGTTGAGGGGTGGATCGTACCGGGGAGGCTACGAATGGGTGGGTGCTTGAAGGTCAGTTGTAGCACCTTTCTGCTGACATATCGGCATTGATGGATGGTGCAAGTTCAAAAAATATAGCGGGACAAGTTCACACTCACGGCTCAGGCCCTAAATAGAATGAAGCATTAATGAGACTACCGCAGAGCATTCCTAGTAGGCGATGACTCTGGTCTCGACATTAACCCTCGATTTTTTGTTCTACACATACAGAAGTATGGGTAAGTGGTTAGCGCAATGCTGAGATTTGCTGGCATGTTCCTCCAGTGCTTGGTGCTGTGTATCTACCGTACAGGAAGCGAATATCGACTGAATCAACACTGTACGCGAAATACGTAAGCTTCTGGACATATGGCGATCAATTTACCCAATTTTTCGACATGTCTCCATCTATGTGCCTGCTAAACAGCTCAAAAATATATGATGCAGGGGCTAGTGGTACGCAAGTCACTCGCTGCGACGCGTTCGGTTTTTCGTGATGAGAATGTGTATAACACGTGTGTGGGACAGTGAAAGTTCATTTTGCAAGGACGACTGAAATTATATGCAAGACTATATGCACGATCCCTATTTTCGCGGGGTAGTATGTAGTTCACAACATCACGTGCGCTGGACGCTCACCATCAGGACTAAGAAAAAAGCGGCAGACACCGAGTATCACGCTCAATACATTTAGTATTGCTACGTCGGTACTGAGATAACGTGCTAATATTCATGCTAATAATGTCGGTCGTAAGAAGTGAAGTCTGTTATGCAAAACCCAGCCCATGCCAAAAAGAGCTTCAAGCTCACAACGATCACGCTGTAGAATCGAAATTTCACACCCATCAACTCGAACAGCATTCCTGCCTAGTGCTTTCGGTGCCTGCTGTGCCTATATCCTCCCGCGGTAACAGTGACATATTGCGTCTCGGTCACGACTTCAAGCTTAGTCTTCGTGACGACGACGACACCCTCAGAATCTACAGCGTCCACAGCAGCCTGAGTTGGCTTCAATGCAGCAGCATATTCCGAGGCAGGCACCTTGACGGAGGAAGTCGATGTGGCCTTTGCTGCCTTGCTCGAGGGCGTAGACGGCGAAGGGAGGTCATACACACCGCCTACAAAAGAGAGAAGCGAGGCTGAAGACGAGAATGAAGGAGTCTCGATGAAAGACTCGGCATCTGTGGTCACGGACGGCGCTGCTGTCTCAATAGCAGACGACTGGGGCTCATATGCTTCAGACTTGAGTGCTGGTGGGGACGATGTTGGCGCAGCGGCGGATGATTGCGGTACAACAGCGGATGATTGCGATACAGCAGCGGACGATTGCGGCGCTGAGTCGACGTTGCCGCCTCCCACGGGCTTGATGATCAGCCCGATATCGATGGTCTCGCGCTTGGGAGTGAGGTTCTTGCCCTTATTGGGAGGGCCGTTGAAGTTCTTCGCAGTGCATGCATCGTTGATCGCCTGACATTTGTCGTTCCAGGTATCGCAGACGCTGCCGCCAGTAGGGGGTGCATCAGCCCAGCACTTCTTGCCCTGGGTCCAGCAGTCCTCGCCCGAGGCCCAGCATCCAGCTTCGTCAGTGTACGAAGCAACTTCCTTTCCGCACCAGTTCGCATTCTGTGCAATGCAGTCGTCAGGCACGAGACCCTCAGACTGGGTAGCCTGTGCGCCCGAAGCGACGTTTCCGTTGTGCGTGAAGTTTGCAACGGCCGGTCCGGGAACCTGGTACTCTGCGTTCTTGCCGTTGTAGATGTTAAAGTGCACGGAAGATTGACCAGCCGTCACATAGTCAGGTCCTGGGATCGCAATCGTGCTCTCAGGGACCAAGGTGCCCGTGCTCTTGACGAAGATCTGCGCGCATCCAGTGTAGAACTGGGCGGCACCCTCGGTGGCATTGTGTAGAGCCACGACTTCTGGACGAGCAAGGTAGTATCCTCCTTCGAGGCCTTTGGGGAGCTCCACAGAGAGGCGACCTTTGTTGTCAATGAGGCGGTCAGTGCACCATGTGTCGGTGTCGGCATGGTAGCCGTCGTCCATGAGCTTGAACCACCCGTCACCGGCACCTTTGTCGTCGATAGCTGAGGCGACCTTCTTCAAGTATACGGCACAAGGACCGTAGTGAGGTCTGTCGAGAGACATCTTAGACGGATCGTTTGGCCACGATCGCATCTCAAATGTTAGGGTGGCGCCATCTTCGACAGGAGAAACATAGTCGACACCCGTTGTCCCATTGACATCTGTTGATATTTAGTCTCAGAAAATTGGCTCCAGAACACTATTGGCGCAACGTACTGCAAGCCATGTCATCACTGCTGTAATCTATGACGGGATAAGTAGCGGTGTTAGGGTCCCGTCTCATGCGGATACCAGCACCATCTCCCTAATTCTTGTTAGAGATATATCTTCGACATTTGAGCTATCCCCTTACCTGGCTAACGCCGTCGACATAGAGTACGGACCAGGTGGTGTGCGCCAAAGCAGAAGGAGCAGCAGCAAGAGCTGCGAGCGCAATCGATACGGTCTTCATGTTGAATTTCTTGGATGACTTTACTCGCGTAGATCCTTCCTGTTTTTAACTGATAGGCGTAGTATAGACAGACGAACAAAGCCAAGTCTCTAGGACCTCCAAGGCAATGGGTTCAAAGAAAGAAATCGTCGACTGGCGACGTAACAAAGAGCGACAAGGGGCAAAAGGCACCTGAAAGAAAGACAGTAAGTTAGATATGAAGTCCGACGAAGGTAAGGAAGGTGAAGATCATACGCGGGGGATCCCATGGGTTTTGATCTACGCCCGAGCCGAAGATGTGGGCCAGCTGCAATCAGCCCCAGTAGACCCCATCCCTGCGGCGAGTCGACAGCGCAAAAGTCTGTTTCCTTTCTCGGGACCCAGATCGTCTTCCTTGCAACGTATCCGCATGATGCGCATAGGGGTTTACCGATCTAGGCCCCCTGTTCATGTCAAAATCCGAGCGCGCGGCAGCAATGGGAGTGCTCTGGCCAATCAATGTCCGTCGCCATGCTTTACGAGGAAACATGAAACATAATCGGAGGCTCTTGCGCCTGCGCTAGTAACCACCTACGAGCGACCAAAGCTTGTGGCGTTTTTCGAAACTCGCTAGCTCAGGCACTGCACCTTAATCTACCACAGTATGCCCGCCCCCGCACAGTACGAGCTGGACTCTCCATTGGCGATGATGTCGCGACACTTTCCTATTAATGAATACCGTGGTCCAGATTGCAGTCGTGGAGAACAGTCTTTGGTAGATGAACTGGTGTTCAAGTGGACCGGGCGTTTAACGACATCGCTTCGAGTTGGCTCAGCGCTTGGCTGCGGAGATGGTCGTGTTTCCACACCCACCCGGTTCGTTAGGCTACCAGTTCAGCCTTCATTTCACTCGCTGCCAAGGGCTTGTAACTCGGTCCCGGCATCTTTTCCGCAGCCCGTGCTTAAGGGTCAGCTTGTACGATGATGACCGTGTACTTCAAGTTATACAGAGACGTACGTGGATGTGGAAATCCAATTACCCATGCACGAGGCAAAGTAGCCGTGGGCGTATATACAGGGGACCGATCCCTGTGTCACGATCAGTAAGGAGAAGTGACATACTGCAGTGGCGCCTGATTCTTGTGTTCCGCAATCCCCGGGACTCGCGAACTTGTCCCGGAAAAAGAAAGGAAGAAAATGCCAACCACTGATCGCAGACAACAAACCCAGATGACCTAGAAGATGATGATCGACTAGAGCGAGTGGAGTGGCTGATGCATAGAGTATTAGTCATGTTAGGTTGCATAGACTACAAGTATGTGCGGGATGCAAGGCCGGGTCGCTTAACATGCTGTGCCTGTTCATTGCACGCACATCTCAAGGGGAAAGACTGAAACAGCCGATTCTGCCATCTCCATTGCGAAACACTGCCGTGATCAGAAGTGAGTGCCGACCCAAACATTGTGGTCTTGGAATTACACGACAGCTTCGGGACGGAAGTGCCGCAAGGATCTTGCACGAACAATGTTTGTCCTCAACCTGTTCTCCCTGAACTCAGTGTCTCCGAAGATATCCCTGATGATATGGAGTCCAATCCTGCTTCGATCTACACCAATAGCCGTCGCATATATCATGCTCGGCCTTTCAGTGACCATTAGACCACACACACCTTTGAAAACAGCTGTCTTGTGTTTGATATCATTGTCTGTTACCATCCACCGTTTGAACTCACGATCAAAAATAGCAATTTGGGGTAAAGGCCCTAAGTTTTGCATAGATAATATCAGAAGAACCGTCTTTGATCACAACAACCCTGTGGCGCCATTCAATAATTCGGCGAACAAAGATACTATCGCCCCACATGTTCGATCCCAGAATCACAGGACCCCCCTTGCTCTGTCGAACAACCCTCCCTGATCGGTTTAGTGAAAGCCGTATATTGGCCCAAGGTGATTGCATCAGTGGGAAAGAAGCCTCTACGCAACCTCAAGATCCAAATCCGTGAACTGGATATGGAAACCAGGGACAAATTCTTACAGGTGGGCGTACAGGAAAACGCACAATGTCCTTTCTTTTCACAAACGGAGTCGCGACAACGTTATGAATGCCTTATTCACTAAGATTCACAATGCATTCATCTGAACTGCTGTACATATATCAAAACCTCCTTCACTCCTGACCCATGTCCAACGAACCCAGAACTAACACACAGACCCAATCCGCAACCAATATTAACCATGTGCAACAAGATCAATTACAAATGCCGCACACCGGACTGCGACGTGATGGCCTTCTTTGAATGGGAAAACCCATATTGCTCAGACTACTGGGCAGCCCGCATGAATCCCAAAAACAAGGATAAAACTGACACAGCCCTCCATCTACGTTGTCTAACGTATGACTCTGGGGAAATGGAGCAGACGGTGACGCCTTGGAGCTATTGTAACTACTGTAAGGCAATGCAATACGAGATGGTAGAAGCGAACAAAGAGAATATTCCTCCTCCGGGATATGTGCAGAATAGGGGAAATTGAAGGATAGTAGCAAATGGGTATAGCGGCCTCAATGTTCCTAGAATATTGATGTTTTAGGAAGAAGCACAGTGTTCTCCGCTGCTAGAGGATGAGTAGGATTGTTTTCTGTCAGTTCTTAAATGAGCTTCTTTGTCACATTGTTCATGTATTGTTATCTGGCCCATTGCTTTTTATACATTGAGGTAGATGGCTTCACAAGGAAAAAGGGAACAGTATCTTAGAAGGATTTGAGGCGATACCCCCATTTACTAGTTCATTGGCGAATCATAAATCTATCACCAGAATACTAAGACTACGTAATCGTATAGTGTTGCCCTCTTTCGATAGACGTGACTGTTGCTTGCCTTTCAATCGTCAAATAGTGAGGCAGAGGTCGAAGAAGAAAACTACTTATGACTATTTGCGATTAGCCGGGTAGCCTATTGACAATTGCAGTAACAGCGGAACCGGATGTGGGCTTTGAGCAGGCTACATCAATTACACCCTGGAAGCATCAGATGAACTACATGATACTATCGTACGCAGCGAAGGATGCTCCAGATGCAAATAAGGAGTCTAAATGCCACGCCGCGTACTCTCTGGGTGAGCACTCTTTCATTTTTACCAATCAGCAGATGTTGGTCAACTGCCATAGAGGCTACTCAAACCCATAAAGCGTGGTTCTCTCACCGTTGTAGATTGGCGTATAACCGACAAGAATACCCTACTCATCGAGTATCGTACCACCAGTAACATAGTAGACAAAGGCGAATAAATGCTTGAACAAGACACACAGGCACCAGAAGCGAGGAATACCGGCTGAAAACGATACTGCATGGCAAAGAAACGCCTGAAGATGTCCTGATGCTCAAGTTCGCTGACATACGTGAATAGCAACGACACCGACTCCCCGCTCTCATACCTCAAAGCAAAGGAAAGACTGAATACATCAGCCTCCACACATCCTATTCCGGGGTATCACAATACGCGCGGATTCTCAAACTCGTATGATTCAATGCTTCATAATTTTGATGCTTGCATACCTCATGCGTAACGCTCACGATGCCTTGCTTTGTACTACTCGTCCAGACCCATCCATTACACCTTGAATACACTCGACTTGCTCCTCACACCATCAAACACACATGTGTTATCCACAGGAACGTACTGCTCAGTAATGGCCTTGATAACCTCCTGGCTCACAATACCACCCGTCAGGGCGGCAATGTTGTGTAGTTCGCCTCCACCAGCTCTTACCAGTTCTTGCGCCAGCTCGCCGATCTGCGTTTTGATTGTGGTGTGTTCTTCAACATCTATTGAGTATAAAGATTGTTTGACCAGGTCATCTACAAGCTTGAGCGCGATGCTGGTCACTTTCTCGGTGTCAGATTCTACGTCCGCATCGGAGGACCCGGGAGGCTTGGGAGCGCCGTTGAGACCGTCAAGGGAATGGGTAGCGATGAATTTGTCCCAGGCGAGGAAGGTGATGTAGATAGGCATTAGGGCGTCAGGGAAGGTCAGTTTTTGAGCTGAATTCCATCATTAGTCTATCAGAGAAGATCACAAGGAACTGTTTTTGGGTTTACATACCCAGTGACTTTGCGTTCGACCCAAACTTCAAGTCTTCGTCTGCAGGCACAATGTGGAATGGCCGCCCTCGGACGAGCTTGATGTGGGCTGCATTCTTGCAGAAAGCTTCTACATCCTTCTCCTCGATCTGTGTGCTCCTCTTCGCATTTCGCTCCAGGAACCGCACACTCTCCAGCACTTCTGCAAGGTCTTTACGCGCTTTTGACTTGTATACATTTTGAAGTTGGATATAATCTGCAGACCGCGCCTTCATGTCTGGTACAGCACCAGGTACTGGCAGTACGCCGTACTTGGTGTAGAAAAGGCCAATCGCATGTGCAATGACCCAGAAGGGTGCAGAGTTCTCGCGTATGATGACGCATTCTGGCGCCTTGAAGATGTCCTTGACAGTACTACTCGGTTCCGGAGGGTTGAGCGACTTGAGCACTGCAGACACAGCTTCCTCAAAGTTCTCCTCTCCACCTTCCGGATTGTCTGTTCGTGTTGCCTTCTTCACGAGATCTCGGAAGGCTGTCTTGTCTTTGTAGTTTTGCGGTGCCTCGCCGTTATGCTCCTTCTTCCATTCTTCGAGGTAGTGTAGCAGAATCGCGATATAAGGTATATGACCGTGGTCATCGGCATCCAGTGTGTCCAAGTCCTTCGTCTTCTCGTGCGCATAATCGAGTAGCTCCGGCCATGGCTTCAGCAGCCGTAACTCAGCCGTAGTCTCGGGACTTGGGTGTGTATCTACAATAGGGAACGCTGGCGGAAGATGTACGGAGAAGTGCGAGTAGAAGCCAACAGAGTGTATGTAGAATAGTGGGATGAGAGCTTGGTCTGCGTGCGCTGCGAGCTTAGCGAGGAGTTCGGGTCGGATTGGAGCGGTTGCGAGGATGAGTGTGTACGGCTTGAGTGAGTCGGGCTGGGAGAGCCACGACTCGATGGGCTGCAATGGGTTAGCTGTGCACGTCTCGAGTTGTGTGGGACTTGCTCACCTCGGTGACGAAACTGCCTTGTACGTCTGGATTCAGCTCCTTCAGCAGATTGCACGTATGTTCGGCACGAAAACCGCCCAGATGCTGCTCCTCCAGGAAGAAGTTCACGCCCAAGTCTGCCTCGTCCACCACTGCTGAATCTTGTATTGTGAAGTTGCCAACGCCAGGAAGCACGAGATTCTTCAACGTTTCTAAGCCCACGACACCCGGACCGGAGTTTATGAGGAGTATGTGCGAGTTTTCGAGGGCGATCTGGCCAGTGGCTCCCCACAGGCGTAGCTGACGATCGTACCTGCACAGGTTAGCAGCTATATAGACGATGTAGCCTAGACAACCCTACTTCTTCTCCTTCGCCGAAGGGCCTTGGGTGGGAGGGGGCAGATCTGCCATTTCGTTTTATTAGAAGAGGGAGAAGAAAAGTCGGAGGGTATAAAGCGCTCAAAGTGAATGTTCGAGGCGCGTCCAAGGGCACCGCAGCTCCAGGCACCACAGTCATTCTGCCGCCCTCTACCGCCCGTGCCACCCACGCCGCCCACGCGCCAAGCAAATGGCGGGGCAAATGGTCAGTCGCGTCACCCTTCCGCGGCTGCCCCTCATTGTTGCTATGGGGGTCCGCTTCCAAGCCAGACGAACTTTATCCGAGTCACATCTTGGTCTTGTATCTCCATCTGCGATCTCGGTTTCTTTGCCAAAACCTGTTAGATATCAGCTTCGGTCTCCGTTTGCGAGCTTATCTTACAGATACTTTTCCCGGCGTCTATATCACATCACTCAGCAAAGATACTGTATCAGTCATCCTCAAGGCCAATTGGAGACTTTCACCACTCAATTGGGCACTCAGACTTGTCCACTCTCTGCAAAAAGTGAAAGGCTACGCCACAGTAATTTTCCCACGCGTTGTTTCGGTCGTCCCCTATCTCCTCATTCTTCGCGATCGTTCACTACCACCAGCCGTCTCGAAAACAGCAACCCCAATATGACCGACGCAACCGTTGAATCCGCCAAGCGGGCCGCCGCTCAACAAGCAGTCAAAGACCATTTTGATCCCTCCGCGACCAACGTCGGCATTGGCTCCGGAACAACCATTGTCTACGTCGTCGAAGCTATAAAGGAGGTCTCCACGAACCCCGCCATCCGCTTCATTCCCACCGGTTACCAGTCGCGCCAGGTCATCGTAAAAGCCGGTCTCACCCCCGTAGCTTTCGACAGCTTACCCGAAGATACGACCTTTGACGTGGCGTTCGATGGCGCAGATGAAGTCGATGCGGAGCTGAACTGTATAAAGGGCGGGGGTGCTTGTTTGTTCCAGGAGAAGCTTGTCGCAGAACGTGCGAAGAAGTTTGTCTGTGTCGCTGGTACGTTCTCCCACAGCATGTTCCATAGGCATTGAGGATGTTAGCTGACTAGCGAATAGATTACCGCAAGAAACAAGAAAGACTGCTTACGAACTGGCCCACCATCCCCATTGAAGTAGCGCCCATCGCTGTCCCCACTGTCCTCAAGGGCCTCCGCACCCTCGGCTCCACGAACCCCAAGCTCCGCACCACGCTCCTCGAAAAATCCGGTCCCTTGAAAACAGACCAAGATTTCTACATCGTAGACGCGCCATTCAAAACCTTGCTCATTGAGGAGGACTTGAAAGCCGGAAAGGGCAAGGGTGACGGCAGTGACGGCACCTGGGAGGTAAACAAGCTGAGCGAGGCTATCAAAGCGCTTACCGGCGTTCTGGAAGTCGGCATCTTTTCAGGCCTGAATGGCATAGATGCCGAGAAACTACGGTCAACAGATGGCGTGAAGACGGTCACAAGCGGGCAGAAACCGGTGGCTGTGTACTTCGGCATGCAAGATGGGAGCGTCGAGGTAAGGACGGCGAAATAGAGCTACATCGTCCAACATGACGGCGACGTGAATCATTTCCACTGTATTGATTGACATGTATGCAAGAAAGCGAATGATAGATCAGGCAAATGTTCCGCACGTATACTCATCTAGACAATGTGTGCAAGAAGAGAAAGCAAGAAAGTGCAAACGAATCACCACCTCGCTCAAACCGACGCCGGAACCATTCGTTTATACGAAGGTTGTGCGCTTCAAGTACATCAAGTCGACTAGATCAGGCTTCTAACACTGGCATCTGGTGCGCATGCATCTTTATCGCGCAGCGCATCATGAACTAACGCTGAATACGCCTATTCTTAGTACACTACATGTCCTATCCATCCTTCCTTTTACAGTCTAACATATTACCTCATTCTCACATCCATCCATCCATCCATCCATCAGCAATCGTACAACTACACCTCCACGTCACCTCCCCACCCCAGTCTCCCTACACCGCAAAACATCCCTCAAACCTTAACCAATGGCCTCCTCTCCACCTCCGCCTCACTATCACTACTATCCCCCACCTCAACCGCATTCACCGCGCGCTCAACTAGCGCATTGCCCACCACCCGCTCCCTCCCCGGCGTCCCCTCTGGCGATCCCCCCACCGTATCCTGCACCTCGAATCCCTGCACGCTGACACTCGACTTCCTACTCGCCCTGTCCTTCTCCCTATCTTTCGCGTCGACATCGAGATCGATCATCACGACGCCCTCATCGCGCTTGTTACGCTCTAAACCCTGGTATCCTGCGCTGGACCGGTGGCTCGAGCGGTGGCTGAGCGTGGACGAGAGGCGGCGCGTGCGGTCCCACACTGTTTTTCGCTTTGTGCGGAAGGCCGGTGGGGAGGCGGAGGCGGGCGGTTGTGGTGGGGATGGGGACGAAGGAGGGGATTTCGAGGGGGAGAGCGTGGTGGGTGTGGGGGTGAGGAGGGGGCGTGTAGGCTCGCGGGAGTGGATTGAACTTGGTGAGGGGGTGGAGAGGTGTGTTTGGGATGCTGATGCTGAGGGGGAGGTGGAGGCGAAGGGGTCGTTGGGTGAGGAGGTGGGTGATGCCGGTTGGGTTGGGGGATGCGATTGGAGGGAGAGAAGGCGGAATGCGTCGTGCGAGGCTTTTTCTTGGATGAGCTTTGCACTGGGAGGGGTTAGTGTGGAGCTTTGGTGTATGGGGTTCACAGAATGAGAGAGCGTGGTGAGAATCGGTCATCTGTGAAGCTCTGGTTCGCCACGGTACAACAGGAGTAGGGACGAAGAAAAGGATGTATCTTATATAGCGTGAAGATATCGAGAACTGAGGACTTACTCGGCTTCTGTGAGATTTGGCATGCCCTCCGTGATGTCCATTCGCCGTACGTCAGTTGAAGGTCCCTATGCTCCGTGGTCAACCCCCCATCTACTTGTGCATCGTCATAGAGAGGCAAAAGAACGTACGATTTCCAACAATGGTTTTCTTTCCTCCTTCCTACAACATAGCAGAGTCCTCTTGATCTTTCTGATAGCGCTTCCCAACCACATTTTGTGAGAACGATGACGGAAAAACAGAACGGATGATACAACTTCAATGGGTATAGCAACGATCGGTAAGATCACGTACGCTTTGCCAACGGCGAAGCAGTTATTAAACAGGAAGCAAAACAGCAGGACTTCGATCGACAAAATATCAAAATCAGACCATGTGATCGTGAATGAGAGAAGTGGGCGAAGAATCAGTCTGGACTTCCTCACAGGGTAGACACTTATAAGGAAGTGGCATGAAACGCTTCTCCAAGTGATGGCTGTCTGACTTTCTGCCACGCGGCGAATCTGACAGACTCAGCCAGAGCGAGGGGGGAAGATTCCTTGCGTTGGCAAGACAATGCCTTGGTACCACATTCCTTGAAGCCTGAAGAGGGTATCTCGCGCGGGATGAAAGGTTTCCTCTCTTGAAAACTGGAATGCGCAAGGAACATGCTGTTACGATCTGTTGAAAATCGTCGAAAGTCATCTGGATTTAAGTGAACGCCTTAAGGTGGGTGTGAGAATGGAAAGCACGGCCACGAAGTCAATCAGACGTTCAAAACTGGGCTGCAACCCCATGAAACGAATCTAATGGGTGGCTTTGGAAATCACGATATCTTTAGGTAGGTTGCACATTTGTGTCCCAGTGTACCACCAACCTTGCATATAGGGCGCATTCTTCACTCAGGAACTAAAACGCGCGTTTGAGACGCGACCGGACGGTGATCCGCCTTGCTCATAAAGGTGGTGTTGATATTGAGGCTGCATTCATGAAACGACTTGTTCCACCCTGGAAATAGATACCGCAGGGACACAAATTCACATCCAGTGAAGCGCCGCTCGGCTGCTATTCTAATGCAACATTAATCGACCCTCAGTTTTGTCCTTAGACAAGTCCTGTTCTTCTATGGGAATTGTCTTCGAAAACGGTTAGCTGATAGATGCGCGAATGTATGTGTGGCTTGTCATTTTAGGTAGCGAGAACATGTTTGAAGGGTAGAAGGTTCGTCATACCGTAACATGTGTACAAGCACCTATTTCGGGTAATCTTTGACGTGGTAGCTTTTAAGCTTGACGAACTGGTCAAATCCAAATTTGGAGAGCGTCTGGCCCTTTCCGGAGTCTTTCCATCCTACCCAAGCGAGATCCTAAGAGCCAAAGTTAGTACATACTGGCTGAAAGGGATCCTAAAGTTACTTACTGGTGCAGGGTAGTCGCAGCGATTAACAAAGACCGTGCCAGCTTCAACATCGTCAACAAGCTCATGGCCTTTGTTTGTATCCTTGGTCCAAATACTGGCCGTCAAACCAAATTGACTATCGTTCATGAGCTTGATGGCTTCGGCGTCGTTCTTGACCTTCATTACGGGGATCACCGGACCAAACGTTTCTTCGGTCATCACAGCCATGCTGTGGTCTACATTGGTCAAGAGCGTCGGAGCAACAAAATTTCCGTCCGCTGGAGGAGACTTGAATGACACGTTATCCGGAGTCGCATCTTTAGCACCCTTATCAAGAGCGTCTTTAATATGCGATCGGATGGATTCAGCGGAGCGTGCGGATACTACGGGACCCACATGCGTATCCTTTTCGTTGGGATCGCCGAGTTTGTAGCCCTTGAGCACATCCTGAAGGGCAGCAATGAACTCGTCGTGGATTTTTTCATCCACATAAACGCGCTCCACGCTACAGCAGCTCTGACCAGAGTTGAACACCGCCCCGTCAACAATCTCCTCAGCCGCCCACTTAATGTCGACGTCAGATCGGACATAAGCGGGGTCTTTACCTCCAAGCTCAAGCCCAACACGAATCGGTACACGATCGCTGGCGGCGGTCTGTACAGCAAGACCATTGGCAACAGAGCCAGTGAAGCACACCAACTGAATCTGTGGTGATCGTGCTATTGCTTCGATTTGAGTAATCGACCCACTGTGGAAGATTTGCAAAACACCTTCAGGCAGCCCAGCGTCAGCGAAGATTTGTTTGATCTGTTCTGCGCTCGTAGGTGTTTGCGGAGATGGCTTGAGCACCACGGAATTGCCCGCGAGCAAGGCTGGAATCAATGAGTTGACAAGCGTAAGGTATGGGTACTGCAGATCTGGTCAGTTCAAACTTTAAGGGTCGATTGCTTGTTGTACGAACATTCCATGGGAAAAGGATCAGCACAGGTCCTACAGGGACCTTCTTGATGTAGCGTTTGAAGCCCTTTTCTGCTTCGCCTTCAGTCTCTTTCAAGGCCTCTTCACTAATCTTAAGCATATATTCGCCGCGTGCTACGGCAGTCGTGACCTCCTTTGGAGTGTACGTAATCGGACGGCCCATCTGCTCAGTGAGCTCTTTGCCCAAGGCATCTTGGCGCTCGTTCAGCAGCTTCAAAGCCTTCTTGACGATTGCTTGGCGATCTGAGAGCGAGGTGCGGCGATAGGATTCGAATGCACGGGCAGCTGTTTCCGGTATGGAGAGCAGATCATCATCTGAGAGGCCATTGCGGGTGAGGATTGGCTTGTTAGTGACGGGCGAGATGGTCGTGATGGTCTCCACAGACATGATGACGTCGTAACGGTGACGAGATGGGTTCAGAATATTGATTGGCAATGTGACGATCAAAGTGGCTGCCAATGCAAGGCCGTGGTGAGGTGCAGTCAATTTTCGTGTGAAGGAAGTCGCCGCCAGCGGGGTGACGTATGTGTCGAGGAGTCATGGAAGCTACGACCCAACCGCGTTTAGCGCATTCGGTTAGCGACGCGCTCCGCCTTCTGCCAGCCTTGCGGCGAGGACTACACCACTACGCCGTTCTCGTTATTTCACCTGCCACGTCTGCTCTTCTCCGTTTCTACAATCAGCATCTGATTCGAAGAGAGGTCGTTGTCGTTCAGCTATGGCCCTTCGGGTCTCATCGTGTCTTGCAGAGCAGCCCGCGGCATGACTACTGACGGAGGTGTGTTGTAGCAGAAAGGCGCTCGCTCACAATACATAGGCGTAATCCAGGACTCGCAAGGCATCCAGATGCGAAAAAGCCAACCTATACACCTTTTCTGGCACGAGGAGTGGTCTGTATAGCACTAAATCACTCACCATACCTTGCATCGCATATCAAGGATGGATGAGGCAGATCATCTCACCCAACAATCGCAAGAGGAAGGCCAACTGCAGGTTTCATTGTTAGTGGTGTGCGCCCTCATGCTGTGTTCCTGATCCTTTGGGGCTCGTAACTCTCTTCGTCTATGGCGCGCGCCCAGCTGGCTGGAAGACCTCGTCACTGGGAGCGACCTGAAGCTGTCAGCAACCGCCCTGTCAATCGGCATATCCGCTGTCTCTCTGTGTGGTCGTGAGTTCGGGGAGCTCCCGCAGCCACAGTCGCGATCGGTCTGGATCCTTGCAGTCCCCCTTTCCTTTCTTTTGCTTGATCCTCTGCCGTTCTCGGAGTACACTCCGCGCCCAGCCACAGAATTCGTGGTGGCGCGATCCAAGGGCAGCCGAACCGAGTCTGGCGCTGAACGAACACGTCGAAATCACCACGTTAGATCCTGATCCTCATCCCTTATTTACGAAGTGCTGATGCTCCATGTCAAATGACATGGGTCTTATTCGCCCTTATGCGCGCCTTGAACGTAAACGAACACGACAAAGGATTACGTCTGATAACTACCATCATCTGTATACTTATCACGGACATTACCCCCCACCCGATGCGCTTTCTGAGATTTCAACTGCTCAGTCTCTACTTCTAGACAGTTCGCATTCGTAATCGTTCAGCATCCCGATTTAGCATCGCTGTGTACCGAATTCAGAACTTTTAGACGCAATACGAGAATCCGATTCCTGGGCCACTTGACAAGCGTGGAGGGAGAAGGCAGCAGCCCACAAGAGCGAACCCTATCGATTGCGCAGTAATAGCAGTGGCAACGTCACATAAGCCCAGCCTCATATGTCACTACAACGTTTTTGACAGCTACTTGTGGTAACACAGCACAGCACATACCGCTACCTCTGGGGCTGATACTGCAACTGGTGGTATCATGCGGTACGTGAAAGCGTGCGTGACGCCGCCTGTACAAATTCAAAAATCCCGACGCTGCCATTGGCTGCAATTAACTGCACATCCAGCAGGATTGTGGCTTTCGCTAACCCACATATAGATTAGTCGGACCGTTACGCATCGGGAGGGAAGTGTCAACGCTAACAGTTCTCAGCCTAGACCGAGTCGCAGAGGATGGATTCAGCAGCGATCCTAGTTAAGCCCTCCGTTCCCTGTTTACTTGCTGCGCGGCAACAGTGCAACTGCACCATAAACGGCCACACCTGCGCAGAAAGAGAGCAAATATGGTTCTTCTGCTGCTTTACCGATCTCGTAGCGAACCTTGTTGAGCGCCTCACCAAGCAGCCGAGCTACAAACCACCAACGGTTCACCTGGGTTCGCTTGCGTAGGTACGAACGGAGAATAGGACCCGTTCCCGGAACGGTCTAGGGAGGAATCCATTCTTCCCGCCCCAGCGCTCGCGAGGCGATTTCTGGCCCAGCAGATCTTCGAGACCTCGACGCTTGGACGTGGAACTCAGCCTCTTTTGTGTTCAACAAGCTCTCCATCGTTCATATCTTTTCACAAATTTATGCCATCGTACCGTCTATCCAGGCCTTGGATGCTGCTGGCCTCGGAAGTGAGCGTTCCCTGGATAATTAGCACGATGATGCTACTCGTGAATTGCCGGCCACTCGTGCTGGCCTTTGCAGAACTGCACTATTGATCGCCAGAAGGGATGGCCCCGTCAACGCGACCAAATGTTCGCACCACTCTCGACAGACGTTCCTGCAGCAGGATGCTGCCAAGCCGTCGAAGGCACGAGGCAGTGAATGGGGTAAAGTGGAAATGCCAGGCGCTGAATTGCGGAGCGATCCGCTGCCTTCGAAATGCCCGCCAATCACTGAGCTTAACCCCGTCAATAATCGAGCCTGATTCAACATTGATAGATCTCTGATGTCGTTTGTAACGGGTAGGCCACGTTGTCCACGCATTTGGAACGTTCATTCAAGCCAACGGAGTCTTTTGGAGCAAGTCGGGACGACTAGAGAGACTGCCCAGCGTGTTTAAGCGCGTGTCGTCTGCAAGATTCGCACACCACTTTGCTCGCTGGCCGCAGCCGGGCAAGGCACGCTGACATGGCGGTGCCACGTCCTCTCATTCTGGACCTCACATTATAATTGACGTATTATAGATCAGAGTGTCTGCAGTGAGTCTCTCCACACGACCCATTCTGGCAAACCGTTTGCAGGTGACCACACAGAGTTCATACATGAGGGTTTTTCACAGAATGCATTACCAAGCTTGATTGCGAAATGCGCTTTCATGCGTGCGCCTTCGAGAAAGCGATTTTGTTTCCAAGGTCGGATCGCGGAAGATCGAAGCGTTTTAGAAAGCCCTGAGTCCGATTCCATCGGAGCATCGCCAGCATTGATTCATGCCCGCCGGCTCCTTCTGGGAAAATTCTGGATGAAAGGCTGATCCGCACAGGCTGGCCGCGGAAGGCTGGCGAGACGGATTATTCACTGGGATGCGATGACCGGCAGGGTGTGGCGGAAGGCTAGCCATGAATCGTAGCCGGTCGCAGCTGGGGGGGGGCAGCAACTTGGTTCTCGCGGTTCGACGAGACTCGAGAGCCGGCGTCGCATGCTGAATGAGAACGCAAGCCGGAGAACGCGACGACGGGAGGGTCCCGTGCCATCAGTTGGACGTCTTGCTGGCAAATGCACAAAAGTGGGCTGGGTGCCCCAATCATGGCGTGGGTCGTTTCTCGATCGCCAGTCAGTTGAGCGACGGATCTGATGGTGGCATTGGCAGTACGGGGGGGTACAAAACGGTACCTCGAGCCGGCATCGGTACGGTATGGCGCGTTTAAGACGGGCACATATAGCGCTAGGATGGCACCGATCAAGCAATATCTTTTTTGATTACGGGCCTTGACGCGGCGAGCAGCTTGGGGTGCATCCGCTCAAGCTCGCGGCACCGACGATCAAGCGGCTTTGTGCCCTGTGCTTAACGAAGAAGCGTTGCACTATGCCGGGGTCCCTTGAAGCTGCTGGGGTGACTGCTGAGGCGTGATGACTGGGGGGCATGCGGCCTTGGCTCGAACCCAGCGCACAGAAGCCATTACCCATCTCGTTTGCAGCAGCAGCCCATGTGGCCCAGCAGTTTTCTGACGCGCGACCGCAGCTAGTAGACCCGGAGATGGGAGTCGTTGCCCATGCCATCCGGTATTGGCCACCCTGCACCTCAAGCACTGGCAGCCTGTGCTATACCCCGCGGGCACCACTAAGACCTGGCCTGGCTGGAGGCGGAGAAGCCTGCGGCCGGCAGCTACCTATATTGTACTCAGGGACACGGGTGAGCGAGTCAAAAGAGCAGCGTGGACCTACCTCTGACCTGCAGCATCCGTCCTGACGACATCTCTCCCCAGCCCGGCGCTGAGCGTTCCTCGACCACACATCGCCAACTGCTTATCTTCCTCCGTCTGACCTCATTTCACTTTGAGATTAAATCCCACACCGTCGCCATTGAACCCTATCCGTTGTTGTCGAGCGGTACGGTTGTGGCCGAGGCCGGCGCTAGAAGGATGATGTCGACGAGTCTCCACCAATACGAACAGTTCCCTCCACAAATGCAGCATCAACACCACTTTGCTGCTGCCCAGCACATGGGCCCTTCGCCGCTCGACACGCTGGCGCATACTTCGCAATACGCACTGCAATTTCACCAGAACCGCCATGTTCTTCCGCCAGGCAAGGGTCTCGTCAAACCGCACCGCCTGCCCTACGCCAACGGGCCTCTTGCTGCTGCCTCTCGAAGCCAGCGTGATGCAATGCTCCACGAACGCGCAGGACGAGGTGCCGCGGCTGCAGGGCCAGTACGACGTAGGATCAGCCGAGCGTGTGATCAGTGTAATCAGTTGCGGACGAAGTGCGATGGCAAGGCACCAGTAAGTAGCCGACGTTGACGTGATGATTAGCTGCTAACGTTGCGTAGTGTGCCCACTGTATAGGTACGTTCCACAGGCTTCACCAAGCATTTTTGACAGCTGTCGGTGCTGTCAGAATCAATGCGACACTAACCGTATCGTAGAATTCGGTCTGACGTGCGAGTACATGCGCGAGCGCAAGAAGCGCGGCAAGGCATCGCGTAAGGACCTCGCTGCTGCTGCCGCTGCGGCCGCAGCAAACGGCACAGCTCCACCATCCGGCGAATCGACGTCTGGGAGCCCCCAGTCGCGCGGTAACGGCCTTCCTGATGAGCAGAAGGAGTCTTCACCAAACGTCGAGCTACCCGAAGGTCAGCGACCTCTACCAGACTTGCCTCCGCCCACCGGCAGGTCCGCTAGCATTGCCACGACCCGTGACATGGACGGCGCCGCCATGTATCCAGGTGTGAACTCGGTGTCACGGACCATGAGCATGAGTGCCATCGACTCTATCCCGGAAAACCAAATGGGCGAAAGCATGCACCATCCCATGCAGCCACCACGAATCCAGACGCAAGGCTTGCCGATGCATAACCATTCAATCCCGGAATACGCTTCCATGGACGACTTCAATCGTGCGTACCAGCAGCCTCACCAGATGATGCATCCCATTATTCCTTCCAACATGCCTGAATACGCACAGAGTCCTTACGAGATGATGAGCCCACAAAGTGCGCAGGGACCTTCGAGTTCGTTCAGGATGCCTCACGGAGAATCTCCGCTACCAAGCTACATTGCCACCTCGCCTGTGTCTGGCTCGCCAGGCTGGCTGTCACTGCCATCTCCGTCTGCCACGATCTACCCGAATGCACACCCACCGAACTCACAACAACTTCGATACCCGGTGCTTGCGCCCCTGGTGCCCCATCTTACGAACATCATGCCGGTATCTCTAGCCTGCGATTTGCTAGAGCTCTATTTTCAGAGCTCCAGCACTGCGTTCATGCAGCCCACAAGCCCGTACGTACTCTGTTACGTGTTCCGAAAAGAGTCGTTCTTGCGGCACAACAATCCACGCGTGTGTAGCCCAGCACTATTGGCTAGCATGCTCTGGATCGGGTGTTTGACGAGCGAGTCGCCGTACCTAGCATCGTCACCTTCTGCACGAAGCCAACTATCGGAGAAGCTTATCAACTTGACCATATCCCTCCTGAAGCCCCTAGTGCACCAGTCGCAAAGCGAGGACGTAAGCCCGACGTTCAGCTCCAGTGCAACAATGAACAACTTCGGCATCTCGACTCAAGATTCAGAAATAGGATTACCGGGTGAAGGCATTTGGCAGAGAAGCTACGCAGCCAGTTCCGCAGGTGCCCCTGGTGGCATTGATGATGTCTGTACGTACGCTAATCTTGCAGTCGTCATTAGTGCCAGCGAGTACAAGGCGGCCTCGCTGCGATGGTGGAACGCCGCATGGAGTTTGGCTAGGGAGTTGAAACTTAGCAAAGAGGTGCCGTTGACACCACCGCCGGAGGAAGCTTCAGAAGCTCGATCTGAACTTGAGTCAGAGCACATGGGGGGCTCTTCATCTGGTCAGAGTGCCCCAATCAATCTCACTGAAGAACAACGGGAAGAGCGACGTCGCGTTTGGTGGATGCTCTACACCGTAGATCGGCATCTGGCACTATGTTACAACAGGCCGCTGTCGCTGCTCGATATCGAGTGCAGTGATTTACAGACACCTGTTTCTGATGACGTATGGCAATCACCGGCTCTGTTTGGAAACTCCGCTCAATCATTCTCAGATCCTACCGTTCGACGAAGCACAGGACCCATATACGAGTGTACTGGGACATCCACATTTGGGTTCTTTCTCCCTCTAATGAGCATCCTGGGCGAGATCGTCGAAGTTCACCATGCGAGAAACCATCCTAGATTTGGCTCCAAGACGAATTGGGACGATCATGCGGCGGAGATCACCCGGCAGCTGGAAGCTTATGGACATTCGCTTCGAGAGCTGAAGACAAGAGCTGCTACAGAGGCAAACGCAGAGCTTCAGGAACCGATACATCCAGGAACACCGTCAGCGCGCTCCGTCAACTCCACGACATCCAGAGCTCAAGAATCCCTCATGCGCGCGAGAATAGTAGTAGCCTACGGCACGCACATCATGCATACCCTCCATATCCTACTAAATGGTAAATGGGATCCTATCTCGCTGTTGGACGACAACGATCTTTGGATATCATCGCAGAGCTTCATCGATGCTACTGGACATGCTGTCGCGGCTGCTGAAGCTCTCAACGAAATCCTGGAACTCGACCCTGATCTCAGCTTCATGCCCTTCTTTTTCGGCATCTACCTACTACAGGGAAGCTTCCTTTTGCTCCTCATAGCCGACAAGCTGCAGGGTGAAGCCAATCCCAACGTTGTCAAGGCTTGTGAGACGATTGTCCGGGCGCATGAAGCGTGCATCGTAACCCTCAATACCGAATACCAGGTCAGTACCTCCAGATCTCTTACATCGCAATGTCCCTTGAAGCATCTGTACCCTGGTTTTGCAGGTTGCAGCTGAGCGCTTTCACCCTATTACCCGTCTGGGAGGCGAACGTCATGCATCCAACCCCATCCTCCTTCGTTTCAATCCCCATACACGCATCGCTCCCCACAATTTCGGAAAATAACAGTCGATCATGCTGACCAAACAATGTAGAGAAATTTCCGGAAGGTGATGCGCTCGGCATTGCAGCAAGTGCGTGGGCGTGGCATGGACGAAACTGCCGAGTTCGCGCAACTGCGTCGCCGCGAAATGCTCAGCCTGTACCGCTGGAGCGGTGACGGGACTGGTCTTGCGCTGTGACTCTTCTCGAAAAAAATATCGCCACTTACGTTTTCGGCAAACCGGGTTTTTCTTGGACTTGATTTTGGAGCATGACATACCCCTTCTTATTGCAGCACGCATAATGTTTTCATTTCTATCATACTTCGGATACCATTGGCGGGGGATCATGGTCTTATGGATGGTGGAATGATCAATGATAGAGAGCGGAGGGTACTTGGCGTTGGCGTTGGAGTTACATTCTTGCTTTGGGCGGCTGGTTCTACAATCCTTACCTTCGTCTATACCACTTCAGCTTCGCATTGCGCAAACGATATCTCTTTCTTCGACACGGCGGCACATTCAAAATAGTCTTGTCACCTTAGCGTTGCCATCTAGTTTCTTCGCATTCAGCAACATCCCTTCTTACTTGCGCTCTGCTATACGTCCCAACAAAAGCGAGTCATTGCCGTGTCTACTTGGGCGCCGCTATCGACCCTTTTCGTCATAGCACACCGTTGCAAAACGCTTCTCGAGGAATTTTGCTTTGCGGGAAGGATTCCCAAGTGGGCAACGTCGCTGAATCGCGCCCGGCTCACAAGATAGCATAAGGCAGACGGATAAGATATGGCAGGGCGAGCGGATAGGCGCCGCCGGTCGATCAGCGCATCACCTCAAAGAGGCGTAGCCTATATCAGAAGCACATGGCTATAACAAACGTTAAAGCTCCCTCGCGTGCACGCTAGTCGAACCGACGTGTGCGTGCGAACAACTCAAATCTCAGGTCGCTGCACACTCCTCATACAGCCAGGTTAGCGATCAAACCAAGGCCGTCGCGCCGCCAACTTGCAACGAGCCAGGTGGTGGCTAGGCCAGCGGTCGCATGCGCAGATGGGGATGCGCAGAGCGAGGCGTTTCACCGTTTTCTGGTACTATAGCTGGGGATGCTGTTTCAGGATGGGATCAGGATGGCGCAACTGCCAGCGCATGTGTTCACGGGGACAAAGCCTGGCGGTCGACGCGCAGCACAGCTGCGATTGCAGAGCCCTGGCAACGTACGTGCCATGTAGAATGCGATGCCGTCAGGAATGTTGCGGTGCCACCGTCGCATCTGGTCTCGGAGCGCGCCCCGGAATCCCTACCGGAATCACAAATCACGGGCCACGCAGCAAGTTCGGACATATCGGTGCCACAATGGTCAGGATGGTCTTCCTCAGGCCCCATAAGCGCGCGCGAGAAGGCATCGGTGAGCGCGCCGCGATGCGATCCGTGATGTCTTGCTGCTGAACGCTAACATGCTGACGGAGGGCCGCCGCCGCGGACGCTTGCCGCTGAGCCGAGTTGCGTCGAGTTCCGCTGGGCCATATTGGTAAAGGCAAACCATATCGCGGATGTCTTACCATTGACGCGAAAACCTCCTTCGGAGATTTGACGATAATTGTAGTGAGGATTGGGCAGGGGGCGAGCATGTTGGTGGGGCTTGAGGTCGAGGGGAATCTGGACAGAGGCGGTCGGTATTGGGTTGGGTAGCGATGTGATATGAATGATTGAGGTGCAGTAGATGAGTGATGGGGTGGATACGTACCTTGGTACGCGGGAGCACCTGGAACATGTCATTATTCCGCTACCAGACTTGTGCAGCGTTTGTACCCCATGTCAACTGTCAATCTGCTGTAGCGGTACCGTCGCAAGTATCAAATGTCTGCCCAAGTTGCCCAACCTCGAAAAGGGGGCATCCTCAATATCGTAGACATTCGTCAGGTGAAGGTGGCGTTCTGAGTGATTTGACAGTGCAGATTTCTGCAGCGCTGAATATCCAGTGAACGAGGGCTGCCGCAACACAGCCTCCGGACTCAAAGACGATCCTGCTCGTCTGTTTCCTGCACAAGTACAATCCATCGGGCTTGGCAGGGCTGGTATAGTGGTGTGCTCGTGTATGTATGGAAGGTGGTGAAAAACTTGGATATGACAGCTGCAGGATGTCGCTCACTGCAATGCACCCCAGATCCACATTGGTTCCATGGTCGTGATGATCAGAGAGATGCCTGAGATGGACCCACCTGTGGGCCAGCTGTTCGTTGTCGCTGCATCATGACCAAGGTACAGTGCAAGTCTCATGACTTGTTGAGCTGCGGTGTGGCGGGGTCGATTTGCGTACTCATCCGTTGCCCGCATTTGGTACGGAGTGGGTGTCTGCCCGCAAACAGTTTCATCTTAACAGAGGCACTTAAGACGCACCACCGTCAATGTCGCGCCGCCTTTCCACCTCACGGTGAAGCCGAATGCACGGTCGGTCGTACCTTGTGCGCTGTCATCGCATCGGCAGTTTCTTAACGACGAACGGGTCCCGTTAGTGCTCCGGTAACCGTCCCTTGCGCTCCGCTCGGCCAGGGTTCGTACGGTACTGAGCAAGGGGAATCCAGGTAAGTACAGTTCCAATGGTAGCACTACAGAACGGGAAACAGATGGCTGCTGCGGATGTCAAGGCCACCCCTACTGCGGTACTCAGCTGCCACATTACGACGTTGAGCGCCTCCACATTCTCCACACTTTCCGGTATTGTTGAGAGTGCATGTATTGGAGACTTCATTTGTGCAAATGAAGGCAGCGACGAAACCTGGGTTGAGTAGACTGACCCCACCATGCAGTTGCTGCAGCGCGGCACGGACGCATACGCTGTGAAGGGCACGCGGAGAATAACAATACAGCATGCATGGGCACTAGACACTGTGCACTGCTCCTCGCAAACCCCGTAAGATCAAGCCGAAGGCTGTTATTAGCTCGTCAGCAATGAAATTTGTTCGTAATGTTTGTGGCGGAGGCAAGTGGACGGCATCGACGCGATCCTGGAATTGCAATCCAAAAGCGCGAGATTGATTGAGCTAGTGGCTTACGTTCGGGACATAGATCATCACAGCCTGAGCGCGCTAGAAGGCCTTCTAGAAGTGGGATAAATGAACTGGTTGGAGCTAGCGGGGCATGGTGTTCGCTCGAGTTTGCGGAGGTTCAGGTCCATTGTTGAGTGAAGTGTATCGCAAAATAGTCGGAGATCGCGCAGGCATTCAGTGAAGAGCCAACACCGCAATTCGCAGCTGAATAAGGAAGGCTGCGATCTGATGTCAAGGGGGCATATGTTCGTCAGACGACGCGAGAACGCACATCATGGCGCACTATGGTCGCGGCATGCACGCGAAGACAACGTTCAGTAGCGCCCGTCGTAGCCAAAGTGGAAGCGAGCTACAGGATCTGCACCTGTACATGTGGGGAGAAATTGCGGTAGGGTCATGCATACGAGAGTTCAAGGGTACCTCGTCCCTCCTGTTCCTGTGTACCACCAAGTACAGTCTGCCATGTTTTCTCTCAGGCGTGATTCGCCTCGATCCAGATTTTTATTCGGCCAAGAACATAATTCATTCCCAGGAAAGGATGCGTCCTGCTCCGTTTGCGTGGCTTGCGACTGTTTTGGGAAAGCGTTGGAGTATTTAGCCTAAAAATCGGTCGTGGAGAAGTCGAGCCGTTACCCGCAGTCTTATTGAACTCTCGTTATAGGTTCTGTACTTGAGGTGTAGCAACCTTCAAGCCAGACGAAAATATCTCAAATCGTATGCTATAGTAGAAAGCACTGAGATCCAATGTGCAGATAGCCGTATAATGATGGTGTCCTGCCAAACGGTAGACGTATGTTGTTGGAGGCGTTGACAGGATTGTTCAGGAAGAAGATATGGCTTACTCGAACCGTCAAAATCGGTCAATGTTGGTAAGAGTGGAGCTTTGTTTTCCTTCTTTCTGGTATGCTGAGTGAGTATCCACCTCAAGGTGCTGTTGCCAACACCCACTTCGACGTTCACACACCATCTCAATTCCTTGTCGCGTTGAAGTCACTTGTCACTGACGAGTTCCCACCGCCTGCTTGGCACGGCTCCTTTCGAATTACCGTAAACGAGTGGAACATTGGTGGTTTACCGCTTATGGCCGAGGATCGTGCTCTTCCGAAGTAAGAATCCAAAAGGAATCGGACGCGGAGCAGGGAACAACATGAGCTTTTGTCGATTGGGCCAGACGCAGGCAGTGCGACTTTTTGGAGGTGACAGGGATACCACAAAAAGGCAGATTCAATATCTGTACGTGGCGCTTCGCGCTCTCAAACTGCAGTCGGTGGCATGCATTCTGCTAATGCAGCAGCGATGCGGAAGAATTTTTCAACCAAGCTCGCATACTTTGACCAATACAGCCAAACGAAACTAGTAATCCAGGGGAATAATGTGTGTCGTAGGAATATCGTGTCTTAGATGGCCAGCCGTACGGGATGAAAGCTCCGAGAGCCCTAGCCCTCTAGATGTCAAGATGAATATGAACAAGCCTGCATGCATATTAGAACGGCAACTAGATCAAGCGAGGTATGGCTCCTTCCAAATTACCAACGACTATGTACCACATTCTGATGCCACTTGACATAGGCTAGCGATCGATACGAAGGCGACAGTCCGGCTCCTCAAACGCCATGGTCCCCACGGATGATACGCAACATAAGTCTGAATCAACCGCTGAAATCTTGTGTTGGACACTCTCCAGGGTTGACTGAGTATTCTTGGCATAATTTGTGATATAGGGGCTGTGTCGCCAGTATTTCGTGCTTCGATATGATGCCGGTTGCGTTATGATCAGACTAAGCCGAGTAATGACCGGGAATGTTGCGGAGTCTGGCAAAACGCATGGCAATGGCGTAGGGGAACACATGGGCTCACGCGGCGAGTCAAGCGGCTTTGCATGCATGTAGACCAGGTCAAATGCATAACGCGAGTGAGGGTGGCTGGAGGTAGCAAGCGATCCCTGGGAATAACCTTACAAGAGCGCATAAGACGCGGGATCGCGGAGATCTGGTCCTATCCCCGGGGGTATCAAACAAGTGAGGATATCTCCACGTTATGCTGTCCACACGGATGACAACGGATCATTGCCACGGTTGAGGCGGTGTTATGCCCCCCCCCGGTTTCCGACTGTGAAATTGGAAGTAATGGGGTTTGCGAGGATTTGAACGGATCAAACAGCAGATTAGGATCTTCAATGGTGATGACCGATCTTGCAAAAGACAAAAGTGCACGCACTCATGGAGTACTCGTCTCGTACGACAATACTGTGGTTTGTCCGTTCCCGGTCGTCCTTGGCCGCTAGTGCGACTGTAATTTTGACGGTTGCACAGCCAAAAATTAGAGAGCGCCGTCCAGGTTCCCTCGTAGGACCGGATACTTGCAGGTACACTAAGTGTGGTGGCGCGATGCTCGAAAACAATAACCCGGTGTTTTGAGATCGATTGAGGGGTGTCACCTAATGCGGCAAAAGTGGAAGAGGCGAAGAGCCGCGCAAGGTTTGCCGAAGCACCAGCAGAAAGCTGCATGCAAAGCATACAATAGTTCACACCGTGTCCAGATGCGCAAGCTGTACAGCAGTCCACTGTCGGCTTCTGACTTTCGGGAAATACGAGCCCTGCCTGGGTTTCTCGGTCGTGGTCTTAGCATGTTCGCCCATGCTATATGTCTCCGCATTCTGAGCATTCTGATACCGCAGCTACAGATTTAGGCGGTTCTAGGTCCTGCATCCGGAGGCTACCAGCCACTTAAAAGGGCCTATAAGCTGTGGAGTGGCAAAACTGTTAGTCCTTCCGGTAGCTCTCGAAGTATATGTGGAATGCAGTATTCATAACAACCATAGGCAGTGAACCGTGCAGCACAGACTGCTATAGTCAAGCAGCTGAGCTGGTATCGAATGCATCCGGCGCGTTGACGTACGGAAAAAGGTACTCAATATTGACGTTCTCTTAGCGTCAGCGATATCGCTCAAGCCGGAAGCAGTGGGACTCTGGTATGTAACGTTTGGCTCCTTCGCTCGCTTGTGCCGAACAGAAAGTTTTTCGATCGACCACCATGATTATCCAGTTTGCTCCCATGTGGTGTGATACTGGGCACAGCTTGTCGAGATGCATTTTCAGTAGAATGTTGTTGTTGGTGTAGACGGATAAACTTGTCTTTGGGTTGAGAAGCTCGAATTGGTATCTCGATTCGCCCCGACAGCTCGTAATGATCGTATACGATTGAGCAAACTGAACATTGCGTTTTCAGCTCAGAGCGTGGCATAGAAGTGATTAGAAACCACCCGATGCTTAATAAAATAAATGAGCTTCCATCAGCCCGAGCCAAATCTGACGGTCTTTATCGGCGAAGAAGTGAAATGATCCATGCGCAGTTGCTGTTCCGCTGACTGCTGTTTGATTGCTTTATCTTTTGCGCGCCGTCTCTTACCGCTGGTGGCCGTCATGTTCTTCAAACACTTCCTCTCGATCGAACTTTTTGTCGTCTTCTGCAACCACAGCCGTACTAGTATATGGCCGCTCCCAGGATGACTCTGTAATTTCATGTGTTTGATTTTGGAGCGTATTCAAGTAGGTACGTTATTGTCGGAGAATGCTGCCTCCTGCTGTTGCGGATACTTCGCCCCACAGAAGTTGAATCCTGTAAGAGGCAAACATCTTGATGCTGAATTCTGACAAGACATATTGTTCTCGGTCTGTGACCATAAGCAAATGCTAGATGGTTGTTTGTCGCGTACTTGCTCGGCCATGCTCTCTCGGTTCTGGTTAGGGACTTGCAAACAATGTAGTCCTCCGCCAGTCGATCAAAGCCAAACCTTGTGTTGCTGTACACCGATTGGCGAATGCAGTCGTGGGATACAGTCGTTGCACTCAAGAGAAGGATGTTGTGATTATACACTGGACAGGACAACTTGGAACGCCGCTTGAGGTTTTAATATCGGAGTTGAAACCATCGATGGTATAGTCGATTTGATGGATACTCGGCAGCGCCATATTTTGGTTCCCAATATCTTTTCGATTCTTCTCAGGATCATACAGCAGTATCGTGCGCAACTATTGTACCGCTGTTGTTGGACACTGCCCGAACCCGTGGAATGTTAGAGAATGTAGGGTTTGAGATTGGGGCGGTATTCCGGAAGCATCCGTATGCCACGAAAGAGGCGTAAGTCATTACCGAGCATCATCTGTCGATGTCATGTGAATATTACTCGATTTGGGAGATGTCGCAGTAAGAGAATCCCTGAAGCCAAAACTCCAGTGTCTTCCTGCGATTTTTCTCCTCAAAGCCACAGTATACAAACGCCAGATTTGAGCAAAACTCACCTGTGGTGCTTTGTATCTTGTTATATAGTGGCGAGCAGCCACGGTTTTTGGGGCAAATCAAAAGAGCGGGAGGCGTACAGAGGTCGACATTCTGGTCCGCTGTCATCGATGAATTTAGCGCGTTCTTTCCGTGCTTCCACATGTCACAACGAACACCAAATCTACGGCTGAGGAAGCCAACGATGAGTCGCGATTCGCTTGTAAACCTTGCGTGTTTCATTCCGGGCTATGCGAGGGGACCGTACCCTCAAAGTGGAATAGCGACTAAAAGGCTGAAAGAAGGGGTCACAAGAGCGAATGCTTTCCGGGTTGCGAAATCTGGAGACGGACAAAAACGAGCACAGCCAAAAAAGAGCGTTGAGGCATCTAAGATATTCCTGGAGGAGTAGGCGAGTCTTTTGTGGATGAGCCAAAGAGGATCGATTTGTCAATATCCAAAATGCATGAAAGAGGAGACCGCGTCGGAAGCCGCAATGTAGAACGCTCTTTGTTGTGGATTTCGATTTTGCGAAGGATATCCGCCGATTTGAAATCGCATGTTGGTCGTTGCACAGTTCGCCACAGGATTTTGCAGTTTGATGTTCTCAACTCATTCGGAGGCATCACGCCGGGCACCACCTCTTCCACTCGTTATAGAAACTGATATCGCGAATCAGTCCTTTGGTCATGACGGCAGGCGCACACATCTTAAAATATTTTGAGCTCGTGTGCGTCCTTGCATTGCCGTGTCGTGGCTTGCAGCAATGCAGCAAACGCATGCTGTTCTTCCACGAATCAGCATGAGCTAAATTCGAAGCCTCCGGCACACAGTCCTCTTCCGTGAGCAACACCGACACAGGATTCTTCCAGAAAAGATGATCAGTGATAAATGAACCAGTGAGAGAGATAAGGGTTGGATGGAAAATTACTATTTTTGTTGTGGAAATCATGGTTACAGCGCGTCGAATTCGCCGATTACTGTGTATGTGACTGAGTTGGGCAGTAACCATGCCTTTCTGAAATGCTGGGCTCGCCGTACCTCATAGGATACGTACTCTATGTCACAAGTCCATTTCAAAGCGTCTCACTAACCTTTTCCGAAACAGGACGTGTGGGAAGACATCCCGGAAGGAACATCAAGATTTGTAGGCGCCAGGACGCTAAGCGAACATTCTCATTGACGCACGTTACCGGTATGAAGGTGAGAACTCTCAAGATACCTTAAGGATGTGTCGGATAGCCCAATACCTCGGGACGTGAAGATCTAGAATGTATCAGTTGGGTAACACGCAACTTGCTCATATCTGGATTGTGACCTCTAACTAGCAAAGAGACTAGAAGTTCAGGACTTGAGCTGTAAGATAGTTAATGGCTTGCTACGTGGTTATGATGGGATTGACGATGATCGGGTATGATGTTCTGCTTTTCAACAATGTGGACTAGTTCAAAGGATGTATGCAAATTTGAATCTGCAGTTAAGTTTATCAAGAAAAAGGAAGGATAACCCAAAAAGAAAACATACGCTGTCCACGCAGCTTTGTGTGTGTAGCAACCGAATGCGTAACACCGTAGAAGATGGCGCACATCTACCTTCTGCTAGCTTGTGTTTTGCCTACCTGCATCGTTTGCACCATTTATACGACGCAAAAAAAGAATTTCCCGAAACCCGCTCCTTGAGCGGACGATGTTGATGAGAGTGGGACTCGAACCCACGCCACTTTCGTGACCAGGAAATGATGTTAAGTGAACCTTAACCTGGCGCCATAACCAACTCGGCCATCTCACCTAATTTGATGTTAATAGCGGCATAATTATTGTATATAACGTATTTAACGATTGAACGCAAGGGAGAGTTGCATTCTCGGTTGCTTTTTCTATGATACGGTATATCGGCGATGATTGGCCAAATAGAGCAAGCGATCTGTTAGCGCGATGTGAGAAAGCGCTAAAGGCTGGTAAAAGAAAAAAATTTTTTGGCCGAGAATGTCATTTCATGTGATTACATGTAGCCGACTTCAACCTCTCAAACCAATTACACAGTATTGTACACACTGCGAAGAAACCAACCCAGTGAAGGATAAGTCTCAGCTGTCAATGATTTCGAAATTCGGATTCGTTCGATACTATCATTTAGCACGCGTCAGTGCGTATTGTGCTACCTATACAAAGCTCCTGGAGATTCTATCGAACCGCCGTGGCACTACAGACGACTCTTGATGCTAAGACTGTTGCTTTCTGGTCTCCACATCTCATTCAAAAGTCGTGTCGCATTCACCATCTCGGGCTTCAGTTGATCTAGCGCAGTGACACCCAGTAGACGCATGCCTAATGAAAGCTCCTCGGCAAGCACTGTAGCGGGTCAGCTTAGTGTTAATTATGACTAGCTTGGAGACAAATATCTTACCGTCGATACATCTCTCCACACCCTGGCTTCCGTATGCCGCAAGCGCGTACATAAACGGTCGGCCCACCCCGACAGCCGTAGCACCTAGACAAAGTGCCTTCAGGACGTCACTCCCGTCTCGCAATCCGCCATCAAGGAAAATTTCCAGCTTTCCGATGACTTCAGGGCAGTATGTTCGTATCTCCAATAGTGTCATTAGAGCGCTTGGTGCAGTGTGCAGCTGGCGCCCACCATGGTTGCTCAACAAGATGCCGTCGCAACCATACTCGTACGCCAGCTTTGCATCTTCGGCACACTGGATGCCTTTCAACACAATTGGACCATCCCATTCCTTTCGGATCCACTCCAAATCTTCCCATGTCGTATGCGGGCTTAGCTGCCCACTGACAACTCGCCCACCAATAGCGGGCGCAAATGCGTTCTCGCCGCCGGCTTCCCACTCCGCCGTACCTTCTTCCTCTATGCCCACGGCGAGTGCTTCTTCGGCTTGCAACACACGATCAGCAGTCCGCTTGCCGAGTACGGGTGTATCGACTGTAATCCAAATACCCTTATACCCAGCCTTTTTAACGATATGCATCAACTCAATGGCCTTCTTACGGTCTATTGGCATATAGTATTGGTAAAACAGCTGAGTAGGGCTGGCGTTATTCAGCCGTTGCTGTTCGTCAAGACAAGCCTGCATGACCTGCTGCGAAGTCTTGGTCGACGCTGTACTGACAACCATATGAGCACCCTTTCGTACTGCTCCGCGGACCATCTCAGGTTCTGCTTCTGGATGAATGGCACCCAGTGTGCCCATAGGAGAAATGTAGAACGGATATGGCGAGCTATGCCCAAAAATGGAGCGTCGAGTATCGATATCACCTACATTACGCATTACACGCGGACGGAAATTGATGCGACCCCAGTCGTCGAGATTCGTTTTTAATGATAGCCCTGTGTTTGCTGAGGTGCTGGCATAGACGATACTCTTGTGAGGGAGCACAGCCCTTGCCGCCTTCTCGAAATCTGGACATGAAACGCAGAGGGTAACGTGAGGTATCTCTTTGTCGGTATCTGCGGATTGTGCAGGTGCTGCGTTTACTTCTTTTGGTATTCTCAATTTTCCCAGGGTATCAGGCTTTATGGGACCAACCACACTGCCTTCTGGTAGGTCGTTCACATAATCCTGCATGGCAAGACACAGGTCAGTAAAGCCCACCTAATTGATACAGCTTACGTACCAAGGGATGATATTTCTTAAACTCCTCGGTAGCATCCTGTCGCAATTAGAAACATACTGTTTCACAAAGACCAATACACACCATGCCGGCCTGCTTCAATATGATAGCTGCACCCCCAGGGTGTTTAGATAGAAAATTCGTGACATCGTACACTTTCGAATCAAGAACCTGTAAAGTGGGGGCGCAGGTTAACAAACATCGAACAAAGTCGAGGTTTTAGATAACGTACAATCCAGCAAGACTTTCTGTTATCATGCTTCGCTACCTCTGCACCATCTACTGCTGCCATCTTACAAAACCTGCTGAGCAATAAGAGAGAAGGGTGGATGATTGAGATGTTAGCAGATAGCCGACCAACCGTCATCGGGGTATTTGAGGGGCGAGGTGGAACTAGGCCGGAAGGAGTGAAGGCGCGTTGTTCAGCCGAGGTCGGAGAGAACACCGTCAACGCTGTATGTTTGTTAGCCCGGCAATCATGTCGTTGACTCTTTAGTAAATGTTCGTCATATATATCTTAACGGGCCTTTTTAATAGCGAGGCAGCGTAAGCACATATTCTTTTGAAGCTCAGTAAAGAGGTTGTTCCACCTTAAATTCTCGTAGATGTATCGGCGCAGGTAGTCAAAAGGTCTGTGCTAGGTGTGCTCCGGGCAGAGGCATATGGGAGTGCGTGATAAGAGGTGAACCAAAGATCAATTGACTAGCCTATAGGCCTGGTACGAAAGGATACAGAAAAGCTACTGAGCTATCTATAGCAAGGAGCTGGCTATATAGGTGGA
>JACVRA010000295.1:44536-76295 GCA_019828545.1 Paracamarosporium sp. OC-R06-R3 | reverse complement strand
ATCCCAAAAGGGTAAGAGAAAGGCCTCACAGCTATCTCTACAAGGCAGAAAGCGTCAGAAACGTGTTGTTGATGCTTCAGATTCTAGTAAGGCCTTAGAGGGCGCATCTGCTGCACCAACCAGATCAACGCGCCGTGGCCGCAACGTCAGGCTTCCAGATAGATTTCAATAGTGCAAATTAATCGCGAGGATTGATATAGTGCTCCTCTAGAAAATCTCGTGATAATATTGATTGTGGGTGGCTCTATAGCCTCATTTCTACATCAGCTATTATGGTGTTGGGTGGCTCGTCACGCGAAGTGGCTCGGCACGCGCACAGACACGTTAGTGATACGGAGCATTGGAGATTCTGATTAAGCGAGGTGGGTCATCCTGACCTGAACTTTGCCTCGGTTGACCCGGCCCTAATCCTAAAAGGGTAATCATATGAAATCTCTCTCATAGATTTCATAGCCCTGAGCCTAGACTTTGATCTACCCCTAGCCAATTTGAACTCAAAAGTTGAAGAAAAAGGGAAACTTCCTTAAAACGTATCTGATATTAGCCTGAAAGGGTAAGGTCAGGTTAGATGCGCTAGTATCAGGTCAGGTTGACTTGCGCCTGGACAGAAATATTTCCGCAGGTTCTTCGCAAGGTTGAAAACGCGCAACTTCCTCTCTAAGGTTCTTCTGTCAGGCAAAGCCCCCATAACTTTTTGACCTATCGTACGATATGCAATCGTTTTCTTACGGGATCATTGAAAATTGTTCAAAGTGACGGTGAACAAGCATGCCATCAACATCATCCAGCTGTCTATCGAACGACCCGAGAAAACTTCGCGTTTTTGCTTACACCAGAAGACAAAAACATGTTTTTCGCTTTTGAGATAGTCCTTGACAAGCAGATTGCAGCTGTATTCGGCATATCCCTGTTTGCATAAAGGCATATTGGGAATGCCATACCTAACGGAGCAGAGTAAACAATGTAGTAGAAAGGTAATAATCAACAAGCTTACGAAGGAGCGTCCAGGTGAGGACTGTCGCTAACATTAAGCAACACAATGGACGTGGCTATATGACTTGTAGATTTGTACGCAGGAATTTGATATCCTGAATTTGATGGCTGTCAAAGCACATTCTCAGTAGGACAGGAAAGTTAACTACCGAGAGGTTGGCCGTTATATTGTTTGTAGGCAAGTTAAGAGTGGGATTTGAAGAGGATGTGAGAATTATGTGAAGTGAGGGCTCGTTTGATTGTGATTCGTGGATACGAGGATTTTTGAACATTCGTAGGAAAGGGCGTGCGCGGTGTAACATAGCATTCAATCACTAACAGCCCTGTTTGTTTACATAGATAGAGGAAAAGTAGTAAAGGTGGCTGAAAAGGCAATATGTAAAATATATAATTGAAATGTCGTGTGCCACATTACCCTACGCAAATTCCCATTGATCAAGATTGTTGTCATCCACGATCGCTTTCACAGCTCGCTGAAACCAAGTCCACTCACCATAATCTTCCTTTCTATGCTTCTGTGCAGCATGTTCTTCTCCCGGCCCGTATACTTGCAACATAACACCCAATTCTTGTAACAACTCCTGATCGTGCGGTCTTGCGGCACGCTGATGCCAGATTTCTTCCATACGTGGCCTCCAGTAGTTTGAGATAAATTCAAGAAACGTGCCACTGTAAGCCTGCCATTTGGTCTCGAACTCTTCAATGAGCGACCCTAAAAGTTGTATTTCGATGGCTTCCGCATGATGAATTTCCAGGATCTGCTCATGTGGTATTCTGGAAACAGGTTTCATTGCATGATTTTCGTAACCATGATTATGGCAGGTGTGAGTCAATTCGAGACCGTCAAAAGTCATAATTCGCAGAGCTGATGAAAGTAGCTGGGGGTTTGCTTCTAGTTGGACGTTCAAGCCTCCGAATACATCTGTGAGGACTTTTTCTTTCATATTAATATCTATCACAGGAGTGAGAGGTTTAAAGGAAGCTCTTGTTACTTTCAATATCGACGTGACTACATCGCAGCCGTTTTCAGAGCAAAAACAATCGCAGTTGTCTCGGTGTAAACTGGAGAATATGCCCACTAGCATTGGGTTGAATTCTGAGAAGACCAAAGAACGGTATTCTAGATCCGGTCGATACAGATGGACGCCATACTCATATCCTGTGAGGCATATTAGGATTCTCTCGGCGATGACGTGCGCAGCCATGGTTTTGTAATCCGGATGAAGAGCGTATAAATCAGCGCCCTTCTCACAAAACCACTTGATTATGCGAAGCCTTTGCGAGATTTCCTGTGGTACGTGTAATTCGCTTGCGTGAATCCATGGTAGCAAAAATTCCTGTTTTGGGTCATCTTCGTTAAAATTGAGATCTTTAAAGCCGCTCTTGAAAAGTGCTTCCGCTCCAGCGACTATTAGGAAACGACTACGATAAAGGTTGAAAAACGTTCTCGGAATCAAGTCGCGGGACGCATCGTTAACTAGTAACGATCTAGTCTCACGAGATGTCAGAGTCCAGTTTTGAGTGCATTGAAACAAGTGCGCGGCAACAGATAGAATGATGTCGATTGTCCCATCTAGGTAGTCCCTTGAGCTCTTATAATACGATTCCGAAGTGATTGCATTCCTTCGAGCATGGTAACAAGTAGCATCTGTCCATGTAAAAGGGGTGATTGGTGGTATCTTCAATTCGAGAAGAGTTTCAAGTGCATGGGAAGCATCTTGAACGAATGCGTGGTCAAGTATGCTGCGTCCGAATTTGTCCAATACATCGGGAGAGATCCCATGGAGAATGAGCTCACGCAGCCCTTCGTCCCAACGAAGGGCAGCTTTGAGTAAATCAATGTCTTCAACGTCGTCTTGGAAGCTAGAGCGGTGGGCAAGGTATGTCTGAAGCTTTTGTTTCGATTGTCGAAAACAGCTATGAATAATTGGATGATCATTTGACCCTTGACTTCATTAGTTTGGATCTCCACCCGCACTATTATTGGGTCACTTGCCGTTCGATGAACTGAGTGCTATGACCATGTAGGCATCTTGTTCAATATAGTAAGGGACCCTACGGGAACTGTTCACCCAGGACCATTCTAATTCAACCAATGCTGGAAGGCCGGATAATACCAGTACATATGCATGGGAAGAAGTGTCTAAAAAAGTCTCCATTGGAGTACTCATACTAGGATTAGTTGACGCATTTCTATTGAGTGAAGTACTTACGCGCCTATCGAGTTCTTGCGGTTCATTTCCAAGCCCATATCAGCTATGACACGCAAAATATCGTTGACTATGCTTGGAATATTTTTGTCTGCGGCACAATCTGTAAAATAAAGCCCATTCATGAACTTCTGCGCAGAATTTGAGCACTTCATTGTACCATCATTAGAAAGAAAACTTACATGAAAAATTGAGTTTCCCTCCTCGTCTACATCAAGCCTACTCGCACGGTTCAGCTGAAATATTCGAGCTAGAGCTCTAATTGTTAGTTGAAGTACAAGATCCACATTGTGATGCTCGAAAATGCCCCTTGATAGCTTAGATACAGAATATGTCCTCAACACACTCAATACTCGAAATGCAGGTGAGTTTTGAACAGTTACTACGTTGCGGTAGCGAATATGTGGTATAATGTGAGAGGACCCATACTCTATTCCGGTCTCGAAAAGATATACTGCCTTCAAGAGATTAAACCGGAACTTAAGTCCTATAGTCGATACCGCATTCGATGCGATATGAAATTGACAGTGAGGGAGATGGGACGAGGTCTTCGTTCGAAAGAAGCCAACATATCCATTGACATTGTAGCCTTTCCTAAGCTGACTTCCTGGGCAATAACAGTCGAACCTTTTGAAAAGATTGTATTGTGAGTCGCATTGAGCTGATACACTCCTTAATGCCCGCGAGAGAGGTTTGTCTTTCTTTATTGGTTTTTGTAGAGCTATCATCATTGTTTCGAGCCGGTTGCTTATCGCAGTGAGCTGAGAAGACTGCGCCTGTAGTTGACGGTGTGTCATGGCATGGTTTGTAAGTGATACGTCCGCGCTGATAGTGATCCGAGATTCCATATGGTGTAAGTGAACCGCTGTCGTTGCTTGTCGAGTTGAGATGCCATGCAATTCTTTATCGATACGATGGTATTGCTGGAGGATTTCTTCACTCCAGTGTTTTGTTGCATCCCTAAATGAATGAGTTTGTGGACCTCATTGGATTTTCGAAATTCAGCTTACACGTGAGAAGTTTGCAACGTAAGCTGCAGCGTACTCATCAGTCTATCCAGCGTCCCCTGCAAGCTCTCTAGGGTACTTTTCCGAAAAGGATATGCAGTTCGGTTCAAGATCATCTCCACATGGGCTTTTAAGGTTTTCGGAGCATTCTTCTGCTTTCTGCATTTGTCTCGATAAAGCTCTAACTCTTGGAGGCTATTCACACAAGCTACGAGAAGATTCTGCAATTCCGTAGGACTATCCATCCGTATCACGGTCAAGCTTTGAATAGTAGCCTGTAGCCTCTCAAATATGCTGCTGAGGAGCTCTATACGGGTTGTTACGGCGTCAACATCGTCGTGGTACGACTTAAATGCCGAATAGTACACGGATAGCTCTCTAGTCACCTGGAAACCAAGGGAGATAGCGCCTACAATACCGTCGGCCATCCTATTTGAGTGTGATCATACAAGGTTGGGACCAGAATCCCTGCCTTGCGGTGCGTGAAACTGATGGATGCTACCATGAAAAGCGTCAAAACGGTCCGTATGTTGTATTGTGGTGTGCGGTATAAGAAGATCAAATCAAGTAGTACGTTGTTGAAGAGAAATAGGTAGATAAGTAAGGTTGTCTCATCAGGCTGAAAAGCAATTTCGGCTTCGTGTTCATCACATGATGCTGGGCTGCGCCTCCCACTATCATTCGCCAGCACATCTATCTGCACGCTTATGTAAAAGCTGCATCCAACTCCAAGAACAACCTCAACCATCTAACAACTCAAAATTCTGGGCTTAGCCCCGTGAGCGTTGGGGGCGGACGTGGATGAGAAGAACTTCGATTATGACAACCAAAGCTCGTTCGACTACCACATCACCACACTATTGCTATCTTGCGCGCGAGTAGACGATGCATGGAGAAGAGATTCGATCAATACGTGTACATCATTGGATAGAATAGTAGATTCTGTTCTTTCACTCAAAGCAAATACCGCAATCGCGATGCTTCAGGCGACATTTTCTCATGCATTAACGGCAGTGTAACATGAAGCAATGGTCCCCCATCGATCCAACACTATCATGTAGGGTAGCCCCCGGGGGGTTTCAACAATGAACGGTCCACCATTGACTTTCAAATAAGCATATCCTGTGATTGATAGTTCGTGAAAAGATATCTTCAAGTATTGAAGCTGCTTCTCTGGAAACAAAGGCCGCAATCACATGCCAACTGGTCAGCGCGAAGAGTCTTAACATTCAAATATTTACCATTACCTTTGGAATTATGGTAGAAGTCCAAAGAAGAAATATCACAATCAGAATTATTGAGCCTGGTAACATGTCATGGAATGTTTTAGGATGAGTTGATCGTTTCCCCGGAGACCAGAAAAGCATTTCCATCGATACAATGGACTGTTCGGGTATCATAGATGTTCCACCATTTAGATATGACAGTTTACATCAATATTAAGAGGAAGAGGAAGAGGGGCGCGATGAACCAGTATACGTAGCTAATATATCCACCTCACAAAGGCTTAGTCAGCCCAAAAGATGCGATAATAGAGGATTAAGAAGTTCTCCCTTGCAAAAGAATTGGTTAACATAAAAGAAAAGAGATCATCCATAGGCTAGCTGGTCTCGAGTCAATGCTGTTTCGACGCTCGCTAAATAGGAAACAAAGGTACCTTTGCCGAAAGAATAGCCAGACACACCTCGTCCATATCGCCCGCAAGAGCAATTCCTATAGACGGCAATGTAAGCCAATGATCGAAAGCTCAAGTTGTATGACTCTTTCAGTTGTGATTGAAACCAACGAAGAAGGTGGCTGCATAAATAAGAAAGCCGACAAACGCGAGAACCGAAAAGGCATCATCCTATCCAAGCTTCCGGTTCGATCGCTTGGTAGCGAACAGACGCAGTCCAGTCGCAATGAGACATATTAGGATTATTATGATAGAAATGTACACAGTTCATCCCGTTGCTGGACCACTGACAAGATCGTTCCATGAGTAACCCATGAGTTGTCAGAGGATGCGTCATGCGACTTTGAATCCACGTTGAGAACTCTAGATCCTCAACGAGGCAGGATCGTGAAGATGGTAAATTACTCCATGCGCCAATCAAATCCTTCATAGCGCGGTCCGTAATTGCCTGGGGTCGTTTGCCTCAGAATGAATAAGGATATCCGATTTGGTCTTAGAACGGTGAAATACCCCGACACTAGATTGGAAAGTACGACTATTACACCCGAGAGTGGCCGCGGATAGCACTTAGTCATACACTTTAAGCGACTGCCACAACCCCTTCACACCGCCCGACACTAAAAGATACGCCCACTTCGTTGCCGCTGCATCACAATCGTCAACATGGCTCTGCCAGGCGATATCTGGCCCCAGATACTCGGCCATGTCCCCATCAGCCAACTGCTCACCGCTACTACAGCATTGGTCAGTCCCAACAGGGCCTCCTGCAATGGCCATAGTCTCATTCTCTCCCATACAGGTCATTACCTACTACATAGCCTGCGCCATCTACAGTGTCTACTTTCACCCACTTTCTCAGTTTCCGGGCCCAAAGCTTGCCACTGTCAGCAACCTTTGGTGGGCCTATGCTAGGTGCATACTATGCCTCTCACTAAGTTGCATAGCGGTTACTAATAACGACTTGATCCTTTAGTCTATCAGGAAGATATCCGTGGATTATTGAAAGTGTCCTCAGAGAATACGGTAAACACTATGCTTGTTCTACACTTGATCTCTGAAGGCTAATCATTTTGCAGGCGATGTGGTCCGCATCGCTCCCAACGAACTCGTGTTCTTGACTCCACAGTCTGCAAAAGGTCAATCCCCATTGTGACAAAATTGTATCAAATTTTGAGCGATTCTAACGCAAGTAATTGACACAGCTATATACCTCGCGCAGGAGAAGAATCTTGAGCTGTTCGTTCAAGTTGGCTATGACGCCCTAGACACAGGTGATAACGGCATCACCGGAGAGCCTGATCCCGTCAAGCACCGCGACATAGCAAAGAAGCTTGCACCTGCCTTCAGCACAAGAAATTTCAAAGCAAAGGAGGCCATTGTCAATAAGCATATACATGTGTTCATTGACAAAATGAAGGAAGTTGGCGCAGGAAAGCAGGGAGCAGAGCTACGACGCTGGTCTGACTGGTTGGCACTAGACCTCTCTACTGACATGACATATGGCCGCGACATGGGCCAGATGCGAGACAGTGAGTGAAGCAAGATGCGAGCCCACATTTGACTATTCTAAGACAGAACAGTGAAGGATTCAGTTCTGCTCAGCACCACCCCGAAGCTCAACTTATTCGTTGCCATGAGCCAGCTCACAAGAAAATTGCGCCTCTTTGGTGTCCTGCAATATCTTACTATACCGCCATCCGTCTGGTTCGCGATGCCCAAACTCATCAGGATGAACAGCGACGATGTCAAAGCGCGTATCGAGCGTCGCCACAAGACCGAGCATTTAGACTACTTCGAACAGCTTCTTCCATCCGATCAACCCGTACCCAACGACAAGAAGAAAATCTTCCACTTGGAGAACGTAGCAGGACAGCTGCTCCTGGCCAGCTGGCAGCCTTTCGCGAACCAATTCTACTCTCTGATATTCTTTCTCCTCAAGGAGCCGGACGTTTACACAGCCTTGGTTGGAGAGATACGGGGAGCTTTTACACACCATGGGGCAATCGATACGGAGGCCGTGAATAACTTGAAGTATCTGAATGGCTGTGTACAGGAAAGCCTTCGTCTTCACCAAGAGACGGTGGACGGCTTACCTCGAGTGAGTCCTGGTGCTGTCGTAGATGGGGTTTATATACCTCAAGGGGTCACATGCCAAATCAGCTACTTCGCTGCAGCAAGGAGTCCACGCTATTTCACGGACCCGCTCAAGTTCTGTCCAGAGCGATGGTTGGCACCAGAGCACCCCAGGTTCATTTCGAAGTATGCGAACGACAACCTGAAAGCCTCTAAACCTTTTAGCCAAGGTGTCCGAGGCTGTCCTGGTGGCGCAATAGCAGTGTCCATTGTTCGGTTGTTTGTTGCAAAGGTCTTATGGGAGTTCGATCTGGAGGAGGTTGTGGAAAGCCAGGATAGGCTATCTTTTGAAAAACACTTCAAGTTCCTGGCGTTCTGGGAGAGACCACAGTATTGGGTCCGGTTCAAACCTGTGCGAGGTGCGCACTGAGTAATTGACACTATGTAGAGAGCAACAAAGGCATAATTAAATTCATAACGGACTCCCCGTACCATATTTCTTCAGCGCGGACTCGATAGCCCAGGGCGATCCCCCAACAACACTCGTACAATTAGTCCCATTCGTTTACGTGACTAGATCATACTGAACAGTGTACTTACAGCGAGTATGTTTCCCAAAGGTAAGATATAGATGCCAGTTTTGGACCATGGAATCTCGAAAGCGGATGTAAAAACGCATTATAGATGTAGCTCAATAGAGTGTTCGTGGCAATCTGGAAGAGCCAGCGCTCCGATAATGACCTCTGAAGCGACGACACAATCCTTTGTCAAGCGTAGTCTTACTAATGCGCCAATGATGAGCAGCAACTGCCCGAAGGTCACGTTAGCTAGAGCTTTCGAAACAATCTCCTGATTACGAAGTGTGTAGAAAATCATGGTAGACGATGCGACCACCTTTTGAAGTCTGCGAATCTAGGAAATAAATCCGAGGAGAAAACAATCCGTTTCCCAACCAACACGTCCACCCAGACAATCCCCACCCTCCCGAGCAACCGCAAGCGCCTCTATGCCCGTTGTACGCCCTAAGCGAATCTATTCATTACCAAAAGTGGCAAATCAGATCCGACTCGGCTCCATTAATTACACGTTAGGCCAAGAACAGCGCAAATGCTTTTGTATCGGAATTCCGCGAACATTGAGAGGTTTTCCCAATTCAGGTCGGAAATGTCCGGCTGAAGTGGCTGTCGAACATGTAACCAGAGCCTCTGTCGCCATGGATGGTAAACAATTATTCCAAGATTGGATCGATTCAGCGTCGCACTGATGCCCACCGCGACACTTGATAAATAATGAAGGTTGTTTCCGGGATATTTCACTGCGAGTGGTCAAGGGAGCATTCTGCGAGCTTTGAAATACGAAGAAGCTCATGTATATAGACGCTCAGTCACAGCGTTGAGGCCACTCAGGCTGCATAATCAATAAAAACGAGCTCGAGCATATGCTGGAGTGTTGGGATCCAAATTAGCAAGCTCACATTGCTCACTCATATCGATACGAGCATATCCTCAGGCGAGGGTTGACGAGGAGGTATAAACGAGAGCACAGGTGTGTGGTAATCTCTTTGCCAATAATAGCAGATTTCTAGTGCCGATTATTGAGACCTCTTCTAGCCTTTATGATACCATGAGGTGAAGCAGTATAGCAACAAAAACCCACATCCCAATATTTTGTCATGAAGAATACTTTTATTCATCAAATCACACCAAGCTAAAGAATACCCTAGCTTAAACTACCTCCACAACTCTACAAACTATGACTAGACTCCTCCGTCAGACTAATAGGACCCTTAAATGTCCTACTGCTAGCCGCAACCTCATATCCGCCTGACGAGTTCCCTGAATTCGCACCCAGCACAGTAACGTTCTTGATAACAAGATCAGTTTGGTACGCGAAAGTACCCGTGATGCTCAGCTTTCCATTGTCATAGTTGAAGTTAATCTCGCTGGTCGCAGGCTGCTCAACCGCATCTCCCTCGTCAAGGTACAATGATCCAGAAGCCTGGTTAGACGCGTTGACCGCGACCAAGAGGACGAAGTCCTGCTTGCGGAGCTCCGTGGTGGTGTTTGCTGATTCGGCGCGGAGAGGGATGATGGAGCCGCCGCGGATGTGGAGCGGGATCGTGGTGAAGGCGACGTCTGAGAGCTGGACGAAGGAGCCGGTGCCTTCGACTCTTTCGTGGGTGAAGAAGTCGTAGAAGATGTCCTTTGGTAGGTAGATGGAGACGTCTGTGCTGTTTTCCTCAGTGACGGGGCTGACGAGGAGGTCGTCACCGAAGAAGAATTGTAGGTCGATGGGGAAGGTGTTCTCGTCTTCGGGGTAATTGAAGAACAAGGGGTTCAAGAGGGGTAGGCCTGTCTCTGATTGGCGGTGGAGATGTGTGTAGATGTAGTCGAGGAGGCGGTATCTCGTGTCGATCGCGTTCTTGCCTGCCTCGGCCACAGTCGGCCAGTTGTAAAACTCCTGTGGGGTTGAGTCGTAACCTGCGTGGTTACTATCCAAGTAATTAGCACAAACCTCGGGATTGGGAAAAACCTGAATCTTACCGGTAGAACGGATAGAAAGCACCCAACCAAGCCCATCGTGAGCATAGGGTCTCGGTGGTGTTGTCGCCAAAACCACAGACATCAGCGCCTACCATCGGGACCTGGAAGATCGAAGCAAATTGGAGGATGCCACTTATGGAGTTCCTGTAGTGGTGCCACGTCGACAGATTGTCTCCGAGCCATTTTCCTACGTGCGAGCCGGCGCCAGCATACTAAAACAAAGTCAGAAAACGTTACACTGTATACAGGACCACTACTTACCGTAGACCGCGTAATGACTAGCGGGCGTCGTTCTGGCCTGCGAGCGAGCAAAGCATGACGTGACGCTACCGACATCATACTGCCGTAAAGGTTATGGGTGTCATATTGGTGAGTGCCATCGTAGTTAATAACATCGGTCGGCACCGTCAAGTTGCTGACCGAACCCGCAGCATTATGGATCTTGTACTCCGGATTGATCAGATCGCGTCCGGGTAATCCAAGCCATTGCTCAGTTCCGTTGGACTGGCGTGCTAGTAGGCGCTGAGATGTGCTTGGGGGCTGGAAGTTTGCCGGGAAACCCGAGATGGGGCGTCCAGTGTTGTTTCGCACTGGTGGGGGTTGTGGAGGATTTCCTGAGTCGTCTGCGAATGCTATATCGAAGAATTAGTATATTTATTCTTGAAAGTAGTCAGTGGAACGTACCGTCAGGATCTGCGCATGGGTATGGGCAGAAGTTTGCCGCTTCATTCATATCGATCCAGAGTGCGTCAATATCGACACCGGTGTCTGGATCAAAGAACTTCAAGAACTGGTCATCCCAATATCCTTGAGTCGATGGGTGGAACCAATCGGGGAACACTGCAGGTCCAGGCCATACCTACAACCACTACATCAGTAAAAATTTGATCAAATGTGATCGAATTCCACATACCGCGCCCGTATAGATCGAGCCGTTGGGTGTCTTCTGGAAAATATCACGGTCGACACCCTCGTTATACGCTTCATAATCGCCCCTCCACGTTGCCGGATCCACCATGACAACGTAATGTTGCTGATGCGCATGCAAGTAGCTAACCAGTTCTCTAACCATCTCAAGAGGGAATCTTTCCGGGTCGAGGGTAAATACACGACGTAGCTCCATGTAGTCAATATCAGTCCACATAGTCTGTCGAGGTCAGCATCAAGCTTTAAACCGTACCAAACGTAAATACCTCAAGCGGAATTCCCGCAGCTGAATAATTCGCAACGACCTCTGCCACGTTAAACACATCCCTGTATCCATACTTGCATTGGTGATACCCGAAGCCCCAGTATGGCTGCATGACCGGCTTTCCGACGATCTCAGAGTACTGCACCGCAACGTCCTTGGGCGTCGGACCAGCGATAAAATAGAAGTCAAGAATACCGCCAAGAGCGTTGTACTCAAGGAATTGACCATTGGTGTTGTCAATCTTGATATCCATGCCGTTGGAGCTTAGGAGGAAGACACCATGGGTGCCAGAAGAGCCACGGTGATCAAAGTAGATCGGGTGGTGTCCGTACAGATTCGTGCCTCCGGGAACGCCATACGCATCACGATTCCAAAGCTGTTTGCGTCAGAGATTGTGCTTGACATAGTTTAGGGTCAAGACCTACCGTTCTGGTGTAGTTGGTAGAGTTCAGCTGGAAGGGATCCGTATGTTCACCCAAACCATACAGATGAGGCGCCTCAGGCAGACTCGTCCTAACCCGTAGATACTGGCTCTCGAAAACGAGGCTGGCGGCAGAGGTGTCGAAAAGCGTCTCATTCGTGCTCTTCCTCACAACCTTGAACGAGAATGGCTTCTCCGTCCACTGGAAACCCAGCGCCGACTTCCCAACTTTATAGCCGTCGCTGGAAGGTCGCGGAAACACGCTCTCAGGCACCTGGTACACCTGCTCATCTGCGTCGTAGATCTTGACATGCAAGCGATTCTCTATGTACCAGTTAGCGGCGTCGACCTTGAGTGCGAGACACCTCACCATTCTGGTACTCGACCTCCAATTTCAGACTTGTCAAATCCTCGCCGTACGCATTGCACGCTTCTCCCGCAAGGCTCAAGTCCGCAGTGAGTTTCGTGCCATCATCCTGCACATTGCTCGCCGCGTAACCGGGACAGCTCTCCAAAGAACCAGCCTGGCGTCTTGCAACACCGCTCGTCAAAGCCGGCCCAGCTAGTCCCAAAAGGACAGGCACTGTAGAGAACCTCATGTTGACGTTTGACTGCTCAGAGGTGGAGTACAGCTGTACTTGGGACGTCGTACCTTTAGCCGCAATTTATACAGCTCTGCGCCGAGCGGCGTCTACATGCAGGTGGTCGGTGCATGATGCAATTCCTCGTCTAGCATGCAGCAGCGCGAGCGCCATTTGCGGTGCGGTATTGCACCTGCCATAGCCGTGTGGTTTCCCCGCATATTGGCAAGGGCAAAGCATCATGGCCCTGTCGATCGAATGCGAGGTTACTTGTTGACGCGGAGAAACGGTGCGGGCGAAGATCCTAATCCTAGATGGTAGTGGTGTGATGTCGGGCCGAGCATTGTAGGCTACCGAGCCAAGACACGCTTCCTGGAGTGGTGCCCACCGTTGAACTTATTTTGTACATAAACATTTTGTCCATGTGACCTAATAAGCCCCAGGGCCATCCCAAACATGCCTCGTACAATGAAATTAGCTGAAGAAATATTGAGCAAGACTTCTGGTCTTTCGCGATGCGGTTGAAGTAGCATGGCGCTTGAGCCAATGCTATGGCAACGGTAAACATACATGTCCATTGACCAACCATTGATTCATTTGACACCGACCAATACCTGCTTTCTTTTCTATCTGCAAGATCTAGACTCTCACTTCCGCAAGCGACATGCGCTCTCTTCACTACCCGAGGGATATCCCTGCATTATCCCAACCGAGCATTGTCTTTCCTGCCTCTCACTGCTTCTTCTTGTCTGCCCTCAGAATCCTCCTCCTCTGCTTCAACATGTATGTGAATAGAGTGTAGAAGCCCGGAATGTAAGTCGCCAGCACTGCCCACAAACCCCACCCGTACTTCTCATCGAGCTTGCTAGCCGGAGGAATAGCCTTGTAAATCAACCACGTTTCGCTTGCGACACCGAGAGGGTACAGGATAAGGAAGGTGTTGTACCTGCGGCACAGTTAGCTCTGACCTCACGTGTTTATATTGTACATTGTTGCTGCTTTGTGTGTAGAACGGGAAGAGACTGCGTACCGAAGCCAAGTCCAAAGCTTAGGGACAGAGTTGGTCAAGGCGAAGACAAAGTACGAGTACCGAATGACCTCCGTGATGCTCCATGCGAGGAGCATAGAGCTATACGCAGGGTTGTACTTTGTGGTTTGAGGGAAGTTGTATGCAATGCCCCACACCAGCAACAATCGGCTCGAAACCTGCATCAACGTTGTGAAAAGCGGTGCTCGGACGACTCCTATGTGCGCACCGTTAGTTCATCGCCGTCTAGCCGTGCCAATTGGTGGGTGAAGGTGGGATACGTACCAATCAAGCTATGCACAACCTCTAACGCAGCCGCACTCTGCGTCAATCTGCAAAACCTCTCCATCTCTTCGTACACCTTCCCGTTCTCCACACCCTCCGCAGCTGCGAGCATGACCACTCTTGCTAACACGCCGAACCATAGCGTTGCACTAATCGCATTATAACTGATCAAGTACTGTCTCTTAACGTCGGCCACCGTGGGCTCCGTGTTGGGGTTAGGCGGCATCGTGATATGAGCCAGATGATGCCGAAGGAAGACGGCCGTGCGAGGAATGGAGATAGGATAACAGGTGAGGGACGCAAGCGCAGGGCTGACCACAGTGTTGAGAGCGGTGCCTCGGCGTGAGATTTTTGGGAGCAGGGGCCGTGCTTGGCGAGGTACAGCGTGCTGTTAACGCCGCTGCCCTGGTACTAAATCCGGGTTATGATCTCATGGTGCTCACGCCAGAAGCACCCAGAACCTCGCTCCTGGTAGGTGCCTTATACATTCAAGGCTCATCGAACGAAGGTTATGGCGAGGGCTGTTCAAGTGCAACTAAGCAAGGTGCAACTCGTCACATCTATCGCAAAGCAGGTCATATAGGTCATCTGCTTGTATATATATGCACATTTGCTACATCCATCGTGTCGTGAAAGCCCAAATTACTTCCACCAATTTTTCTTCACGCCTCGGTCTTTGCAGTGACTGAAGGAAAAGACCTGGATGAGAAGCACATCTAGAATTCGACTGAAAAGTCAACACTAGATAAGCGCATGCTCGCTAATGAAAATCCGAGAAAAGCCTTCGTGGAAAAGAAAGGTAGAAGAGCCGTCCTAGAATATGGAATACATAGATGCATGATTTGGGTATCGCCCAAAGATCTAACCCAAGCCGCGCCGGTCCATTGGGTATAAGGATAGAACGAATAGTATGCCGGATATGAGAGTCGTACATGAGGAAAGTGAGACATCAAAGGAAAACCTGGATCACGGCATTTTTGCTCGAGACTCTCTTCTGGCAGCCCTCCACCACGCATTCCTTAAATGGCTTTGTGCGGGCTGGTACTTGCTTCTCCTTGCCTTTTGCGCTTTTCTTGATGTGTCGGTTTAACATGCACTCGCCGCAGTAGACCTATAATCATTAGCATACTGTCAATCACCCCATACAGACGATTGTACGTACATGGCCGCATGACTTTACAAGCCAAACCTGTCGTTTCAGATCCGAGTCTCCTACACACAACTCATCCTCACAATTCGGACACACCAGGACATCCTCTTCTTGCGGACTCCTGGTAAACCCCTCTGGAGCTTGCGCTGGCGCATTGTATGTAGGTGGTGGTGGTGGCGGAGCGTCGGTAGCTCCATCATCAAAGCCCATGTCGAATCCAACCGCTCCAAAGTTCAAGACTGGTGCAATGAAACCTAGGTGGATGTGTCTCCCGGGGCCATTCCTTTGTCCAGCTTCTAACTGTATCGAAAGCGAGCGTGGCTGCGCAGAAAGCACACGAGGCGTCCTTCGACTTCGAGCTGCGGCGAACATGCGCTCCACCCTAGCAATCTGTGCGTCTCGGGCCGACCTTCTGCGATCGCCTGCCAGCCGCTCCACTCGTTCTCGTAGGTGCACCGCCCGGGTTCGATATGCCGGGTCATCGAGCAGGTCTGCAAGTTGGTCTATGTCCCTTCGCCTTTGTGATTCTGGTAACGGATTCGCGCGCACAAATTCCACCTCGTCTTCGTCGCCATCTTCCAACTCGAGGAAAGTGGGGTGGCGCTGTTGAGAAGGCTCGATCCGACGAGATGAGACGAACTGTATCTCTGGAGAGTTAGGCGTCTCTATTGTTGCGCTTGAATTGTCCTCCTCTACGTCGATGATCTCGCGTCCGAAGCGTGGTGGGCGTGCCGACCGACCGCTCGGCCGCTCTGGTTGACTCGGCGTTATTGACGGCCCCGTATCCTCGTCGGTGAGGTCAATGACGTTGTTCGAGGAAATCACCGGTCTGCGATAGTCGTATCCTCGTCGAGGGGCCTCGGCAGGCATGTTGTTTATGTGAGGCAAATCGAAGGCCGTGCGAGGGGCGCTGGACTCTCTCGAAAAGTGATCAATAGGAGTCCAGGTTGGCGGTGAGGCAGAGCCGTCCAGATCCATTTCGGCTGCTGAACGCTGTGACAGTTTGTCAGCCACTTTCCGGACTGTACGAGGTGCTTGCGCGGCTTTCAGAGCGCCCACTTACCTTCTCTCGACGATGAGCGTAACCGAACGGCAGCTCGCTGTCCATGCTCTGTTCTGGCGCGAGAAGAGTGTCGACGGGGTGACAGACAGCGAGGTGGAAAGGTGGAGAGGTGGAGAGTGTAAGGGAAAGGACAGTGGTTGCGTGCAAAGACGAGGTTCGGTCTGCGCGGCGGGCGCTTGTCGTGGGCAAGGATCAGAGCCGCAAACCGATCTTCGGAACTAACGTAGTCTAGGTCCGGCGTTCACACTGACGTCCTTTATAAACATGCACCCTTCACCTGTTGCTGCCTATTGCGTGTTTCTCTTTCTTTTACTGCATTGTTCGCCATCAACCTTTCTTGAAGGTTCGATGGGAATGCATTACGCCAAGACACCCTGTCACCTGCACGTCAAGAGCAACGTTGTTGAGCTCTGGAAGAGACCGTGGTGGCACGATGCATGGGAAAAGGTGGATCTATATTACATTTTGCATTCCCCTTTGTCGTCGCAGTATGCAATAAGCTAGTCTCCGGAAACCCATAGTCGATGCCCAGTTGATCTTCTTCAAATTCACGTTATTCAAATACACAGGTGGCGTTCTTAGCCTACCGTACCCTACAGCAGGAAATCGCTCAACCTTCCCCGCACGCTCACTCAGCTCCGGTTGCTGTGCTAGCTCCCCTCTCAGATTCAATCTCTCATGATGCACTCAAAACATTGAGGCCGCCTTCCGGTGTGAGAGCAATTAGAGAAGTGGCGTTGATTCCCCATGCAATATCCCTCGCCTGCACCGCTTTCCGCACCGGCTCTGTCCAACTCTTCGAAGATTTCGTCCACTGTTGAACAGACACACTTCCCGACCCAGCCGTCGCCAAGAATTGGCCCGTATAGTCGAATTGAACACTGTCAATTGGGCTTCCGACGTCAAACACCTTAATGGGCGACTGCTTGCGGATGTCCCAGACGGAAGCGCTGCTAGAGCCCTTGACCGCCACAGCGAACCAAGTCCCGTTCTCTGAAAAGGAAAGGGCGCGGACTGGACCACCTGCCTCTAACACTGCCATGGCTGCTCCATTCTTGACATCAAAAATGCGGATATTGCCATCTGACCCACCAGTGAAGAAAAGAAGACCATCCACATGGAAATCGCAGCAAGTGATGTCTGCCTCGGTATATACTTCTGAAACGGGCTTGAAGGTCGAAAGATCGTGGAATATGAAGCGCTTGTCAGCCCCGGCCGTGGCCAAGATCGAACCGCTGGGGTGGAGAGACACTGAGCTGACTGCTCCAGCATGAGACCCAAGCTGGGCAATCTCATTTCCATCCTCGAATATCTTGACCGTACCAGCCGAAGTGGCAACGACGGCTTTCGTGCCCCACCATGTGGTAGTTGTGACTGCCGATCCGGCCTTCAATGTGTATACCAACTTTTGTTGTGATAGAGAGTAGACGCCTGCAACGCCGTCTGCTCCTCCAAATAGCGCAAGGTCGCCAGAGGCGTCAACAGATACTGCTGTGCTGCCTGGATAAAGAGGTTCACTCAAGGACGTGACGTCGTAGGCTGATACATCGTCTCCGGTTGCCCAGCCGTCGGGGATAGGTCGCTTGCGGCGAGTCTTGAACAATCTGGGTGCTGTTAGAGGAAATTGCAGAAAAACTCGTCAGGTGCACATACTCTTGCTGCGTCTCATCTACCTTGGCCACGAGCTCCTCTGGCAGAGCCTGGCCGTCCACCTGCATCGCATCCCCATTCGCAGCGCCTCCCCCGCTGATCGTAATATTCGATAGTGCCTCTCTCGCTTCGTCTCTTTCGCGCGTCAATCGCGCAATGACGCGTGTCGCCGCATCATTCTGATACAGCGCAGTACTGAGCTCCTGCCTCGTCTGCGCCAGCTGCTGCTTCAACGTAAACGTCTCGAGCACAATCGCATCCCATTCATTCTGGAACGCGCTCAACAAAGAAGGTATCGAAGTGAGATTCGGAGGTCGTGGGGTCACTATGCGCGGCGACTTGAGCTCGATCAGGTCTTCGACGGAGAGGTCCTCGCCGGTGACGGGGTCGGTATGGTGTTCGGCGATGTGCGCCTCGATGAGACGTCTTTCGAAGACGTTGCCGCTCTTGCGCGAGGCAACAGGCGATTGGGGGGCTTCGCCGGAAATTGCGCACAGCATTTTGGTGGTTGGAGTGTCGCTGTGAGGCTTGCGACGTCTTTAGCTTGTCGCGGTTGGAATTTCTGGAGAAACGCGCTAGTGTAAGCCAAGGCATAGGCCGCAGTCATCTCACGTGCACAGTTGTTCATCGAGCTCCAAGAGTTACATTCGGTATGCAATCGTTGAACCGTGTGAGTCACGATTGATATGTAGGAATATCTTATATATAGTGTAATTGTCACTTTACTATAGGACCTTATTTGTTTACCGCGTCCAGTATGTCATTTATTACATTAAACATTGGATACATGAACATAAACATCGAATATCGTCTCAACCCATCATAATGATACAAGCACCAAGGGTTAGTATACTAACTAACCCCCATTGTGCGCTGACGCTTCCCATCGCACTGCTGTTCGAAGGCGTAGGTGGAACACTTTCAGTCGCAGTATTGTCAGCCGATCCCGAGGGAACCGAGCTTCCTCGTGTGGAGTCCTTCGAGGATTCAGTCGCAGTTGCGCTCAGTGTAGCAGCACTGCTTATTCCAGACGTACCCGCAACAAGAACAGTGGTTCCATCCGCATTCGTCGTCAACACATATGTAGTTCCCGACTCAGTGACCGTGCCACCACCCGTCAGAGTGTGCTCTCCAATAGTGAACTGAGTGAGCGAGTCTGCTGTCAGGGTTGTCGAGCCCACTGTAACAGTTACAGGCGCAGCAGTTTGAGTGCTAGCGGCTAGAGGTATGGTCGATCCGTCGACGACGATCTGTGTTCCACCTGGAGCAAAACTGACAGTGGTTTCGCCTACCACAACAATTGAGCCAGGTTGCAATGTCTGCCCACCAATGATAATGGGACGAGATGGTGTGGGTGTGATAGTCTCGCCTGCAACGGTGACTACGGGCGTCGTTTGCGGGGTAACAGCGGGGGGGAGATTGACGGTCGAGGTGCCGCCGACAATCACTTGAGTGCCCTGAGGATCCAGAACTAGCTGAGTACCTCCAGATACGGTCGTTTGGCCGTTTTGTAACACGGAAGTCGAGCCGCCGACAATGATCGCACTACCAGGGGACAGAGTCTGCGTACCAATGACGATCACTGTGCTTTCTTGGCCCGGAATTCCAGACTCAGTCGGTGGAACAACCGTTGGCTGCAATGTAATCACAGGCTGGTTTGGCTGGGAGTTAAATGAGCTTGGGTTCTGCGGGTTGGCATTACTTGGACTCGGGTTGGGAACATTCGGGCTTGAGCTTTCTAGCACAGGGTCGCTAGGACTCGGATTACCGGCACTTGGCTCAGGTCCAAGAGTGATGACAGGTACAGACACGCCAGGAACTGACGGCGAGGATGGATTAGTTGGCGGAGGGGTAATCACAATCGTTGTAGAGGAGCCTGGAGCGGAGTCACCTGGCTGCTGAGTGCCAGAGGGAGCTGGACTTGGTTGTGACTGCTCAGATGGTTCTTGAGGGCCACTTGAAGCGGGATTTTGCGGGTCGCTTGGAGCTGAGCTTTGAGGATCATTCGGAGTCGAGCTTGGCGGGTCACTGGGGTTTGAGCTTTGAGGGTTGCTGGGGGCAAGGTCTGTTGGCTGAGCAGTAGGCAGCGCAGAAGGCTCTGAAGGTTCGTTCACACTTGAAGGTTGAGGATTGCCGGCCGTTGGGTTTTGGGAATTCTCCGGAGCGGCAGTTGGGGAGTTGCCTGGAGTAGTGGGTTGAGTATCGCTCGGAGCGGGACCCTGAGAAGTAGGCTCTGCTTGGGTTGGCTCTGCTTGGGTTGGCTCTGCTTGGGTTGGCTCTGCTTGGGTCGGCTCTGCCTCGGTTGGCTCTGACTGTTGAGACGTAGGATCCGCTTGAGTCGACTCTGGCTGTTGAGTCGTAGGGTCTGCTTGGGTCGGCTCCGGCTGCTGAGAAGTAGGACCTGCCTGAGTAGATTGAGGCTCTTCAGATGTCGGAATAGCTTCAGAAGTCTCTGGTGTCTCAGATGACGTTGGGTCAGCTTGAGAAGATTCAGGCTGAGATGTGGGTTCAGGTGTCTCTGACACCGTTGTTGGAACCAAAGCAGTCCCTCGCTTGAGTGTCTTCGGTGGGTCATAGAAGCCTCCATATATAGGGAGACAGTCGGACCATGCCGGTTGCAACTCTTGGATCTTTGTCGGTAGCGCAATGACAGGATGGCAAGGGTCACCGGCAGCATCCCCGACAGCGTTAGACGGGTTGCCAGCAAACCAAGCGTAGCCTTCGATAGTAGAACAGTCCTGAGCGACATCTCCGATCGTTATGGGCACCGGTGTTGGCATCGTAACATCCAAACCTGTAGTAGTGTATGGTGTGCCGTCCGTACTAGTTCCGGTGATAGTGCATGTGGTTCGTGTTTCTTGATTTAACATTGTGCTGATTTCTGTTGGATGGAAAGCGATCGTAGTATTGTAAATCTCTGTTCCTCTAGGTCCGCACCAGTCGCTGGCACTGAGTGATGTGAAACCAAGGTACAAGCTCGGTGAGGTAAACGTGAAGCCACTGTCGTCCACATATGTTCCTTCTACAATCGGCAACCCAGTAACGATTGCGGTAGCATTTCCTGGAAGACCAGTCACGCTCGGAGTCGGGTCTGCGGTTGCGGTAGGCCAGAAGTATAACTGAATAGTCGGACCCGCAAACGTGCATTGTCCGCAGCAGGGAGCCTCCAATGTGACAAGGGAGACGGCATCAACGGGATAAGTATAAGTTGAAGTCCAGTACTGCTGGCTTGTCACCACAGTGCTCAAGCTACCTGTTCCCATCACACCCTCAAACCATGTACGCGTAGATGTTGTCCACACTGTACTGCTGGCAGAACCAATGCTTTGCCAGGTGCTTGTCCATTGGGCTTCACAGTACAATGCGAGGCATGTATCTGTAAGAGAATAAAACCTGCCGTAAATTTCTCGGGATTGCGTAGATTGACATGTCTCTGTGAAAGTTGCGAAGGGTTGATCCGGAAAGTCTGATGCATATGACGTTGGGCAGGTATTGTTGGCGCTCGCTGAGACTCTGGGTATTGGCGCGGTCGTAATGGTAGCTTGGGTCGAGCTAGATTTGAGAGTTGCTGTTGGTTGGAAGGAGCTCGTGCTGGGTGCAAGACTAGAATTGGATACAGCTGTATGACTCAGTTTCAATACTCATATGTCCACAAGGATCGACAATGGTTTTGTTCGCAAACAAGCAAATAGGAAAACATGAGAGACGACACAACGAATGGCCCGAAATATTGAATAAACACGTGTTGAAGAGGATTGACACATACCTTGGCGAGGGAGGACTGCGTAGTGAGGGATCCCATACGCGACAATGGGGCTCAGGGCCATCAGCCCTAGGGAGATCAACAGGACCATGGTATCAAATAGCACCTTCCAGATCACTCAATTGCAATGGAATCGCAAACCTCACGACACTCGCCATGGGCACGCGTTCACTTTATTACCATAAGCGCCAAGGGCCTTCTTTTGCGGCCCCATTGAACCATACCTGATTTCGTACCAACCAGCTGCCAGCCAGGCAACTGGAGACCAGCCCACCTGCGCAATCTAGACATGTTGCTGCTGGTTTTGCTGACTGTGTGGTTCCTTGCGGGTTGTGGGAATGTTTTGGCGCCGCGCGGCTCTAGCAGCGGATAGCACACGCTAGAGCAACGCGAAGGAGCCTCACCAAACTTCATCTGGAATAACCGTTACAAGATTGATATGCTTGACCCTGGCAGGTCGAATGATTCAATGTTTGGATGCAGCTTTTTAGGCCACCCAAGCAATTCTTTTCGTGTAAATGTTCGTTTCAAGGCATACCCCCGGTTCGCCACAGCACATTCGGTCCCAATTTAATATCCTAAAATTGGACTCGCCCCCGAGCAGATTTATGTGGTAGCTGTTTCTGTGCAAGCGTTAGGTCCTGGCGCGGCATTCTTTGATGATTTCAGCCGGTTCCTTCCTCGATTGCATGCCCGGGCCTCCTCGATGTCCTGCGTCTATGGGGCTTGCAGGTCGTATTGACGCTGCTCTCCCGAGTGATTGCCATCTTTAGTGAGAAATGACTGCTCTATCGTTGCTTGGATGGCGAGACGGAAGACGCAGGAGGGACTTACTAGAGCGGCGTGCTGAGAACAAGACACCTGATCCGATCAGTGCCAGGTAAGGGTCACTCAAAGTTTGACAAAGCAGTTATTGACTTGACTCGTTCAGTGTATCACAGTACTGGGAAGGTAACGATGGACCTTGGTCAACTTTTGCAATCCAAGTAGGCAAAAAAGCTCAGGATGTCCGCCTTCTTCCGTCCACAGCGTCGCCTAACACATGGGTGGGTTGCAATGGCATATGCAGTACCTAAGACAGTAGCTTACTTAAATTCTTCTTGTAGGTGGTATACGACGAAGGCTGTCCTGATGATGCCCCTAATGACTGCCCGGATTCCCGTGGTGGTACCTTCAACGTCAACAATTCACTTACCTGGGTTCCGAACTCTATCTTTGAACTTGGCGTAGGGGAAAATCTGGATTACGATGTCTTTGGTGATTTTGGTTTCGACACAGTTACCTTAGGCTGGCAGGGATCTAACGGACCGTCCGTCGAGCACTCAGTTGTCGCAGGTATAGCAGATACCACCTTCACGTGGCTAGGTGTACTAGGCTTGAACCCACGCCCCACCAACTTTTCGACGTCCTCACAAAGCCCGCAACCGAGTTTTGTCCAGCTTTTAAAGAACCAGAACTCGATCCCAAGCCTGTCTTGGGCATATACTGCAGGAGCTCCATACAGTGAGTCTCGCCGCACCTGCCCAGTAGCCTACACGCGTTCATCTTACTAATTATAATAGGATTAAACAAGGTGTTTGGTTCACTGACACTCGGGGGTTATGATCAAGCACGATTCAACAAACCGTCCGACACGACTCAAGATCTCACCTTCCCATTTTACACGGACGTCTCTCGGGATATTCTTGTGGGAATCTCCTCGATAACGACAAGCAATACTACATCATCAGCTTCGGAATTCGACTTACTCAAGGATGGTATTTTCGCTTTCATCGACTCAACAGTTCCTCACCTATGGCTGCCGCAATCGGTGTGCGAAGCTTTCGAGGATGCCTTCGGTTTGACTTGGAACTCCACCTCTGAGCTATATACCCTGAACGCAACACAGCACTCCACGCTCTCAAAACTCAATCCAACTATCACTTTCGAATTATCGCCGGATATTCCAACCTCGGGCGACGACAAGTCAGTATCAATAACATTCCCATACTCGGCTTTTGACCTTAATGTATCATGGCCATACGCCAAGGACACCACACGTTACTTTCCCCTAAAACGCGCATCAAATGACACGCAATACACTCTTGGGCGCGCCTTTTTACAAGAGGCTTATCTCATCGCAGACTACGAACGTCAGAATTTCTCAGTTTGGCCGTGTAAGTGGGATTCGGAAAGCACAAAGAGTGACATCATACCCATACTGTCAAAAGACGCCAAAACAAACAGTTCCGATCCGAACAGCCAAAACGGTGGAACCAATGATTCTTCATCAGACACAAACAAAGGCCTCAGTAGTGGAACAATCGCTGGTATAGCAGTCGGAATCGCAGTCGTAGCCATCGTTTTCGCCATTGTCGCATGGCTCTATTGGAGGCGGAGAAAGAGTAAGCCTAAGGCCTCTCACGAACTCGACGGAGATCAAGTGCAAGTTTCGCAAGCACACAAACCCGACAACACCAACCTTGTCGAAGCACCCCAAGAATTTGGTCTTGTTGAAGCTCCAACGGACGACAAGAAGATAGCACGGCCCCCAGAAGAGCTCCAAGGATCTAAGCCAGTACATCCAAAAGAATTGGATTCAACTCCGAAACATGAATTGGTAGGCCATAGCGGTTTTCCATTTCACAATCCGCAAACAGGGACGGGAAGCGATAGAGGAGGCTTATATGAAGCTGATGGAGGTGATACAAGGGCAATTTACGAGGCAGATAGCGGAGAGAAGGATTATCCACCTATGAGGCATGAGATGCCTCAACCATATGAAGGCCTGGGGCAGAAATTCACGCATGATCAGCCAGCAGCAGCAACGGCTGGACCGGTTCCCGCTTGGTCTGATATGCCGTCGGAAAAACACAACCTCGGACGGTAGGACAGTTCCTGATTTCGGAGTCTACAGGATATGTCTCGAGCTCCCCACATATGATCCTACTTGACGCATTGAGTGTGCTTTACGGTTCCCCTCATGCCCTTTGAGTAGAGCACCTTCCTACATTGTGTTCTTGAGATACCAAGCTTGTATAACTACTTCAGTATTAATGAAATCTTACAAATGCATCTAGACAGCTTTTTCTCATCTCCATCGCATTCACACTACCAAATCGGGCCGAACATAGCATCCTCCTCAATGACCCAAAGATGCACACATCATAACCTCCACTTCCGACACTTATGACCTGTCAGTGTTGTTCATCAGTCACAGCACTACACGCGACACATCAAAAGTTGCAATGATGTGACGTGTATTCACTGAGTCGATCGGGCAGGGAGAGTCGGACTTATCTATTCGTAGTCCCGACTGAGCTTGATACTGCCTAACAGGATGCTTCCAGTCGGGAATATTACCCATTACAACACACCTTCCAGTTCTTTATCGACCTCGCTCTGAGCGTCCATCACCGCAGCTTGCTCAATGTCTCCCTCCGTAACTATGTTACGATACTGAGCTCCTAGCCTCTTGCGAAGCCGAGCGATTGCCAGTGCACTGGGATCCGTTGGTCGGTCAAAAACGACTTCATTTCTTAACGATGACTGGCCCCACGGCAATCGAGACCGCAGTCTTTCGTTCTCCATATCCTCTATGGATTTACAGAAGGTATCTTCTCGAAGAGGTACGCCGGAATCCTTCAACGAAGCATTTTTCTCATCAACATGTACGACTGCGACTCTGCGATGCCAGTGGGTTTGGAGTTGGCCATCCGGGAGCTGGCAGTCTGGATTTTCGCTGATGGATTCAAGTAAGACCATACGTTCGTTGCGGAGGTGTCCAACTGCTTCGGATCGGTCGTCATCTGTAGCGGGTGGGCGCAGCGACGTAAGGAAGGCGCGCTCGGGAGACTTTCGTGGAGAGAGTGGATTATGAGATTGGCTTCGGGGTGTTGGGTTCATATTTGCGCTTTTAGCCCGCTTTTCCGTCAAAACGAACATTGCTGTCCGTCGCAAGTTATCCGAGTCTGCACCAGGCATGTTTAGCAGAGGTTGAACCAAGCTTGGGTTGACGCTATGGGGTAGGTTAAAAGGATCAGTCATAACATGATATATAGTCGTGCAGGCGAGCTCTGTGAAAGTAATCGTGCGTTTGCCATCACCGTTGTTCATGCTTAATTCATTCGGACAGGCTGGAAACGTCACGTGGGTGAAAACTAAATAACCAGTCTTGGATAAAAACGATTTTACATACAATGCAAAAGCGCGACAGTAGATGATATGGTTAGTCTAGAAACAACCTACATCTTTCACGCATTTCGATCTCTATCCGCAACGATCCTTTCTAATGATCTCCGGACCGCTTTTTGCATACACATATGCAGTAGTCCCTCTAAGATCACATATACATTTAGTCAGCAATATGTTTATCACCAATCAAGCCCAAGAATTGTATATACAATATCAAGAACAAACCATTTCACGGTAAATGATCGCTGTGCACTGCAAATCGCATAGAAAGCTTGGTATGATATCAAAAGATAAGAAACTAAACGATAAATTTTGTGGTAGATGAAAAGGATCCATTGTGTATGAGGCCGCATTTTATCCACTCGAGGCAAGATAAAATATGGTTGGGGGCACGAAATTGTATTTTGTACAGGCTGGAACATCTCGTGACAGTGGATGTTCAAGAATGATTGGGTTGTATCATCCTAGCTGAAACTGACTTTCGACACACCTCCAGCCTTACCATCCAGTACGACATCCCCAGGATGCGCATTCTAGCTCAATAATGGCTTTTCCTCGTATGGCTTATCCCCAAATGCATCTAAACTCTTAGCGATGAGTCTGTCAACCTCCTTCCAGAAGCAAGAGACTGCGTCCCAAGCGACGTTACTGTAGGTTTTTTTCGAGACGACCAGGGATTTATCACTACCCATTCCCCGGTGCACAATGACTGCAATTTCGAAGCCAACGAAGTTGTCATGTTTGTTGTAGAGATGTATGATAGGAATGCTAACGTGCTCCGCTTTTATATCCTTGCCACCGCTTTGAAGCACAAGGTACGAGACATTGTCTAAAAGTCAGCTCGGTGAACACCGCTGCGGAAGATGAGATATGGGACTAAGGGTGAACTTACTTGCGATGATACGAACGTTATGTAGGTGGCTAGAATCAAAAATAGTAATGTTATCGTAGATGCGATGAGCGATCGGGTCGCGGATCGGAATCTCATAGGTAGACATGTTAATAAAGTGCTTAATGCTTGAAAAGATGGAGTGATTAATAGAGCGTTGGCCGTGAGAGACATTGGATCAGCTTTAAATAACATGGGATGCGCCAACGTTTATTTGTTTGAATGGTCGTCACATTGTTTGCACACGAGCTCATATGCATTGTTAGCGGTTCAGATGCTATTGAACAATTGTCTCCAAGGTCAGCGCGCAGAGCATGTAAACATTTCCGAACATAGTTACTAAATATTGTATTTTCATGTTTTGAGTATCTGTGCGGATTAGTGCAGAGTCTGATTCAACACGCCACCCTATATGTATTCGGGTGCAGTAACTTTCACGTCTCAAAGCGTATGCAACCACGAATGATATTCACGACATGCTATTATCACTAAATCAAACGCTACGAAAATACTTCTGACCAAGTAAACACTTCAACCATAAGTGTAGATAGCACGCAACACACGCAAGCCCTCCCATCCTCTTCCAAACGCACCTCACAACATCGCAGTACACTGTCTTTGACTCGCTTGCCCACACGTGCATCCCGCCGACGCCGCCGTACCTATCCGCAAATCCTGAGCGAAAGCAAACGGTTGTTCCGAAGGCGAAGAATATTGAAATCGTTCCATGGGTGTCATTTCTGTGGCGGTGCGCTGGGGATGAAGGTCTACGATCGGTATGTGATAGGGGCATGCGGGTTTTCTCCGCGAGTGTGAGACTTGGACTGAGTCATGGCGTCAGTGTATGCGTTATCTGGAGACAAGGAGATGTGGTGCTCACTGGTGTATGGTGTTTCCTTCTGTGGAGCGACTGGTGTTATGGAGGTTGTGTGCTGAAGGACTGGCTTGTAGGTTTGGGTGGCTTTGCTTTGTGATGATCTAGGTTGCTGTTAGTCACGGTTTTTGTGGGAAGCCGGCGGTACGGCAAAATTGCACGCTTGCTAGGTGGGAGTTGTACCGTGCGGCCTCCTGGCCCACAGGGTGGTGTGCGGGATTTGGCGATGGCATGATGAGTAAACAGGATATCGAGTGAAGGTTTCTTGTGAACGTAAAGTCAGTGCGGGTGGAGAGGTGTCTCAGATGGGGGGATCTTACTGTTCATATATAGTGAACCGTATAGCCTCTTTGCGGCATGAAGGACTATGACAAAGGTGTTCTCGTGCCCCAAGGTGAAAAGCTAATGCGACCGTCTATTGATCCGGCCAGGATGGGCCTGGAAAGTAAGGAACATGGCAAGCAGGGAATCCGGCACAACGTATCACAACGCCTAAAGACCGTAGGCGTGGTCAGGTGTGAGAATGCTGATAAGATGAAAGCCGACATGAGATCTACATGGCATGCTCCAAGGGTGTCGATGCATTGCTTGCCCGTTGTCCCGAGCGTTGGGAGCGTGCTGAATCGGGTGCACGCTGGAGCGAGCGCCCACCGTTGGGACGTCAACAAGCTCTGGACCATTGGCCGATCAGCAAGACGGGGATGACGGAAGATTGCGGTGCAAAGCTTAGCTTGCGAGCCGTAGCCCTGAGCCGTAGCCCTGAGCCACTGCCGCCTCGCTGGGCCGGGGGGGTGGAGCCCGAAGACCCATGCGAAGGTCACATTCATGGCATCGCACAGTGTGCTATCTGTGGAGGCGTGCATGGCGGTTGCAGTAGTGAAGGATGAGATGGCCGTGATTGGCTGAACCCTCCAGGTGGCGCGACCCCGACAGAACGGATCGAGGCTCCATCAGTCGTCTCCCTCGCCTTGGGGCCGAGCTAGTCACGGAAAGGGAGTTCGTGCGTTGACAGTAAGGTGCGCGGACCCCCATTTTGTATTCGTAGCGTAACGTATACTGTAGAGGCCAACTTTCTCGTATCGACGGGGCCGCCAACCTGTACCACATATGCAGGGAACAACGCGTAACGGATGGCCTCCTCTGGCCCTCGGGACCACGGGGGTTCATCAAGCGAAGAGACTGGATTGCGCACGAATGAAGACGCTGTACGGCACGTCTTCGAAGCCATCGCACAGCCCCGATTTCGCGCGGTAGGATGCGAGAGGCATATGCATGGCGTCCGGATGACCACCGGGAGAATACGCTAAGTGAATACAGCACGCAATTCTCCCTTGATGCCAAGTGTTGATGCCTGAGGGCTGACAGCAAGCACGGATGGGCGTGACCGTTGTGATACTGTATTCAGCACATTACGCCGACGCCATCAAGGATCTGTTAGACGGGAAAACAAACGTGCTGCCGCCAACTAGCGGAAAGCGAAAGAAGGCAACGAGGCAGGCTTCGCACTGTTAATCTCGGATGCGCTGCCACTCGACCTGATGACCGCCTACCACACGACACAACGGCCTGTCAGCACCCCTTGAGCTTCGCCAAGCGTAGCACGAGAATCCTATGTCATTGATAGCAATGGCCGAGCGGCGTTTTCTGGTCCGGACCGTGGGATGTCCTTGCGCTCTATCAACACAGGCTCGCCGGCGGCCTGCGGTTCACAACGTGCGCGCCGCCCGTAAGCGACGGAGCGCGGGGCCCCGTCACCGTTGAAGCCTCTGACAGGGCCCAAATCATTGCCGTCTCACCGGCGGCCCGCATGTGGGGGTTTGTGGACAAGTGGCGCTCGAGAAAGCAAGCCAAGATTCGGGTACACCGCAAGAATGGCCGCAGCATGCGTGCCCGATTAGCGGAAACGTGCATCATCGCGTGGGTTCCAAAAGGAGGCGGTGGGACAACGTTGGGTGCATGGCATCGAGAGGCGCTGCATGCTGTGGTGCTGCGCGAACCGCAGGAACGGGAGACGAGAGGGTGTGCCGCCGGCGGCAATTCTCAGCCTGATCCTTGCAATCGTGCCGGTGAGCACCATGCCACAGCGATCTTCTAGAACCTATTCAGCGGGCCACCTCCAAATCTAGTCGGACCGTAGACTGTCAGCGCCGCAAGTGGTCTGACATGGAGGGGAGGTAACTTATGTGCTACAGGTGCCTGCGACCGTTTTTGCGCTAAGTAGGAATGCATCGTTTTACTGCAATTAACATACTCATGCAACACTGTCCTTCTTCGTATCTTTCGCAGTGTATCTATCGCTTCGTTTTATCAATGTTGACGCTCCGTGTGTCTGTTGGCCGCCGATAAGCACCACAATCATTGGAATATCAGCCAACAAGATACCCGCACCAACCTCTGGCTCATTGGTATCACCTCAAGGGGAGAAAGAGCATTGGTTCAGAAAACATTCATGAGGTCACTACGGCCAGCATTATCTTAATCAGGTATTTAAAGACATGAACTACGGAGTTTTACGCCATAAGATATAGTAAAGATAGCCCCATTGAAGGCCTAAAGTGGAATAGTATCTAATATTTGGGAATAACAATGGCACCAGAAAGAACTGTTAACACCTATTTTTATATATTAAAAAGGTGTGAACAATATAGTATATGGGTACGAAGATAACCTATTCTCCACTCAAAACTCGCCGCAGTGAGAATAAAGTCTCGGATACGTGGGTCATCGAGTAACGAGAACCTGGAAAGAGTTCTGAATGCAGCCGAGACTGATCGATCGAGCACAAACTGTCCATTTTATTCCTGTTGATAGATTGGCCTCACTTGTTCACAACGGCAGGCCCGATATTAACCGAATCATCTTCTCATGTATTGGCTACTCCGTTACTTCTGAGCCGCTGCCCGGAAGAAGTCGCCAACACTTGCCTACTTCAACGCGCGACTCTGAACACAACCTGCAGTTTCAGATGCAGCGATTCTCCTTGATGCAAGAGCTTGTGGTATTATTCTTATTGTTGCCATGGCATCGTCAGCAATGAATACGCCTGGAACATTAGCTTCGCCAAAAATACGACAATATGGCGCTGCAGTGTTATATTTAAATCCAGCTATTCCACTAACTCGATGCTTCTAAGCCTCACCTCAGGGTTGTGTACCAGGAATGACTCGTACTTTACCGAACTATATTCATAAAATACGGTGACCCCCACCTCCTTACCTAACCCAGATCCCGTGATGCGGCGCTCATCGACATTCATGGCAGCCTCGAGGCCGGTGGCATCGCGGAAGATAAGTGCTGTTAGAAGTACCTCCATTGGTGCATATCGTGACCAATTTGGAGATCTGCAGTACATTACGAGAGACATGCAGATGGAGACGAGCTTGCAGGTTTTATCAACGGCTAGGATGCCCGATGACTCACTGCCTCGCTTCTTATAGCCAAAGCATGATAGACAGTGAAATCTAGCATTATGTATTAGTATGAACAATGATCTTCGAGTGATGTCTACTTACATACATATTGCAGCCCCAGCACCTAACAAAACCCAGAACGACCATTACGTCGGCGCCGCTGGTAGCAAGGATGAATACCCGGCCAGTCCATGGCCTACCCAGTGCGTTACCAACAGTCAAGACTTCCTTTTCTTTTTGTACGCGCGTAATCTTTGTACCAACAAAAGGAATTAGCTCGTAGTGCTCTATAATGTTGTTTCTCGCTGGAACACGAAAACCATCGGGATGTGTGAAATCAAGTGCAGGTACCATATGCATGTGCGTTGTCCGTTCGTTCCGGTGCCCGTGAGAATCGAATATCGATACGGTGTGGACGTTTCGTGCGATGACGACGGATGCGGCATGGCCTGAGAGGCAACCCCCGATGATAAGGAACTCGATAGCATTGCCGTTGAAAAAATACATGACTGTTCCCTTAAGAGATAGTGCATGTTGTGGATACAAGTAGTCCAATCATGTATGTATGCGGGGAGAATCTCTTAACCAAGTGTCCGAACCTCATAATTTCCTTTTAAACACCAAAATGTAACAAAGGCTTACCACAATTCTACAATTGAATTGCCGCATAGCCTCTGGACTCTCATACGAGATCCGACGATTTCTTTCTGCTCTAATTCGCAATGTTGCATACTCTTTGTAAGTAGCCAGGTAAAGTAAGAACAACAACAAGGCTGTATT